>MU790516.1:0-203688 GCA_027886635.1 Lentinula boryana
ATCTGAGGACTTACTCCTCCCTCGTATTCATCCCTTTTTGATTCTTTCTCGTTGTGTGACGCCTGGCTATATCGTGAGCTAGCGAGTCGCTGACATTTTAGTTTACAGTGCCTTTATGTATTTGATATTCTAGTTATTTTATATACTCAGTATGTAGTCCTGAACCGACAACAGTTTCCGCCCTTTCTTCCCCCCCTGCTCTTGTGTTGAGCACTTCGAAGACAACCCGCCGACTCGACGTCCACTTGTTCGGTCGTCGCCAAACCGTTCCGGCCCCCAGTATTTCAACAGATACTTATTTGCCTCGTCAACGTGATATTTCCGACCTGGAGGAAGAGTGGAAGTAAATGAACTACTCCCATGACTGTGGGGAGTACTCTCAAGATCCTTTGTGACCTGTTTGTGTTGCCTCTCTGGCGTGTTTGGGCGCTGTATAGCGGTCTGCTCAGGTGTGGCATGGAGTGGTTTAGCTTTCTCTTTCTGCTGAACTCTGGGTAAGTTATTGTTATCTGGATTCTGCCAGATTTGGGCTTACAAGGGAGGAATGTCTTTTCTGCGGTGCCTCTGCATGTTCTGATTTACTAGGCTTGCGAGATGTCTGACCTGAGGGTGCATTTGGCGCTTCTTGGAGTTTTGCCTTGCGCCCAGATCGTCTAGTCACTTTAGACATGTTGGGGAGAGTTGGGGAGACTGGGAAGGTAGAATCCTCTGAACATATCTTAGGTTTGTAGGCCCGAACAAGCTCCTTCCTTTTTGGTATGACAGATAACACCGCTAACATCATCATAGATTGTACAAATTAGGTATTGTTCGGGCCTACAAACCCATATCTTATAAGCATGCTGAGTGTTCTCCCAGGACTACAATCAATGAAAAAATTCAGCTTATCGTGAACCTGCGATCTCCATAATTCGTCAATCAATATCGATGAAGGTAGTTGAACAATAAGACTATTATCTGAAACTACCATCTACGCCACTCTGAGTTATGTTTCTTCACAGCTTTAGGTGTCGCATAGTTCCTAGTTCCTGAGTGTTTGACACCGACATGACAAAGACGCGTGTACTCAGGCTTTGTCTCTCTTTTTGTCTAGCTCATGCTAACCAATGAGAGATGTTTAGATTTTTGCGAGGCCGCAGCGCTACCTCCTGTCATTCGCATTCTCAGTTTACCGATATCGATGTGAATATGGGCGAGGTTTGTCCGTGACCCACGTAAAGCTTTGTTCCAGTTGAAGAAATGTCTGTCATAAACCGAAGCTTAACTCTTCCAAAAACAAGGTTCCGGTCGTTCAAGACACCATATGTTCTTGTCAATTCCGCAACCCTGCTTTGTCTCCTGATATCCTGATCAGAGTTTGACAAATAGCGTAAAATATCCGAATATTTCCTCTTCAGATTTTGAACTCCCCCTTGGTTTCTCAATCCAACATGCGCATGAGACATAAATTTCACCATTCTCAGATTGGTCAAAGACTGAGCGTGTTTTCCGTGTGCCACTCTTACTCCATAGCTTTCAAATGAATTTAAGTTTCCTGTAGCTGCCTTTCACTATGCACATGGAATCACACCTGCTTGCCAAACATCTAGAGTTGAAAGGACGCTAATGTATGTAGGACATTCTTGGGATATCCGGCGGATGTGAGCTTGACTCAATGAGGTCCGACACAAAATAACCTGCACCACCATTTTTGTAGATCGCCTGGTCCACCTCTATCAAAAGATACAGTAATTAGCAAACTCTTGGATCACAACATTACTGTTGGAATATCACCTGTCGGTCTTTCGAGATTTGTTCCACCCGGGAATTGGAATGCGCAGAATTTGCGATTGTATGCTGCCTGGGTAAGCCTGCTTCCCCGTCATTGGGGATGTGCTAACAGAGAATACAGACACTCGAGATTTAAACGGTAGGATCAACAAAGAGCAAGGTTTACATGGCTTCCGTGAATTTGGAGAAGCTACCTGGGTGCATCAGCACAAGCCGAGAATACAGATTTTGTGGCTACTGTCGGTGGCGACCTTTTGGAACGAAGCGAAAGAGTGGACGTATTCTGAGATACATGGGATTGATGGCTTTCTTTGATTATTGATGTATATTGATTGGTATAGTTATCACAATACTAGCTAGCGCCCAGCGCACTAAAACGAGCGCAGAGATATCTGCGGTTTCACAGTGTTCTGCAACGCGGCCGTTTGAGGGCCTCCTCCTACAGCCCTGCGAATTGAGGTTTCCAGAAGCTCTCGGGTAGGAGCATCTAGTTTAGAAGCAGCCTCTTTAAATGCAGTAGGCGATATTGTAGCATAAGAGAGCAATTGTTTGATGCTTTGTGCGACAACGGGGGAGGGAGAATTTTGAGAATTGGCAAGGAGGAGACTGATTGTCGGCAATAAGACCCCCAACAAACGCGTTCCTGTTGAAGAGAATGTTGTGATATTGAACAGGATTTGATTACTGTCCACTTACTTGCGGCTTCAGTCAGAGACCCGAAGAACATCGCGAAGGCTTTCCACACTTCACTGATAGCTGTGGCATGACTTTCGGAAATTGACCCATCGTTTACGAGTGGTACCATCTTGGCAATATACTCGATCAACGCAGGCATGAGCAGTTTAACACAACAGCGGAGCAAAATATTCCCCGATGCTGAAGCAGCTATTAATGTCCTCGCACAATGTGCTGCAGTTAACGATACCTAATGGCCAGTCAAAAAAAGCGAGCGCAACATCAAACTTGTAAGTACCTCATGGGTTTCGAGCAGTTTCTGAGAAATCAAGAAGCAAGAATGTTCCACCACAGCTTGACCAACTTTTGTTGTTGGCGGAATGGCAGTCAGTATCAAGACCGCAGCCAATAGATTGTTTTTCACTTTCTTGGTGCATGCGACACCTTCGCGACCTCTGCAAAATCGGTCACCTGTCTGAATTGCATTTGAAAGATTATATGTAAGCACCTCATCTCGTCAATATTCAGTAGGCATGCAGATAAGAGCCCGTGAACCAATCTTTGATATCTATCCTGGGCATCCGGGGAAGAGGCAAGGGGAAGATCCAAAAGGACTTTGAGTGAAGGAAAGGTGGGTCCAGCTAGATCGATCTCATTTGACTCGTCCTTCAAGATTTCTAACAAGCTCAGAAATGAAAACAAGCCAGTTGAAGTGAATGACGAAGAACTTCACCACTATAAAGCAGAATACCGACCGACCGAACGTCTTCTCGGAAAGAGGTTGAAGTACCGGCTGCTACTGTCGCGAATGCTGAAAATGCCGCAAGAATCATTTTGACGCGATCAGCAACCTCCCCCTCTGATTGGTATAAGTAGGCGAACGCAGACAAAAACATACGGGCTCACGAATTACCGGACCACTGGAATGAGAAGTTGAATGCCGTAAAATATGGGCACAAATCCTGAGGCAATGAGACTGAGGAGAGCTAGATGACCTGTTCTCTGTAGTGCTGATACATGGATAATACTGATCAATGGCCTCGTAGAGATCTGACAGGCAGAAAAATTATCTACCTTGTCCTTTGGCTGGCTGCGAGCACCCTCATGACTTCGATCAAATGTATTTGAATGGGTGCAGATTCCGTCATGGCTAGTCGGTAGCATACACTAATGAACTCGTCGAATATGGTTGGGTCCAAGATGGCCTTTCCAGCGTATTCTGGTTCAACAAGGGATTTCAAGGCTTGAAGCGAAGCAATAACGGATGCTTGACGCGCGGCAGAGCTGGTCAAGGAGTCTGTTGAAGCTTCCGCTAATGCTTCATACACCAAGCCAAAGACGATGTAGAAAAATGTAGTAGGCTCCTCTCGTGGACCCTTGGAGCTGACAGAAGTAGCGGAATTGACGTGCTCGCTCCCATCCATTGCAGCAACAATGTATGGGTCTTTGGCTTGCATGGATGACGCTACTGCTTGTAAGATGATTGACCACGAATCGATATAGTACTAGGACAGTTGAGACAATATACAGGCCGCACGAATAACATGAACGACATACCGGGAGCAGTACTTCTTTACCAAGACTCGAGTATGTCGAATCCAGCGCAGCAGATGAACTGTCTTGAAGAAACTCAGAATCGACTCGGATATTGGCGTAATCACGTAATGCTGCTATCCACATAGTGGCCAAGATTGCTCGATATGGTTTTACAACATCAAGCAGGTAGGCCTGCTGATAGCTGGCTACCTCCAATTGTGCCCAGGCGGAAAGTGTAGATATTCTCAGCATGGCAGAACCGTTGGGACTCAGTTCACCGGTTTCACCCAGCGAGAACATTCCCGAATCTGAAGCTGATCATGAGGCAATGTGATCTCTAAAGTTAGTTGCCGCTCACCTTTCGACTGTTCCAGAGCGACCGTTAAGAGTTTCAGTATACGTCCCATCCTTGATACATCCTTCACAACTCCACAGCCAACGAATACTGCACAGGCATGCACTGCAGATGCCAAAATTTCAGGAGTAGGGTCTGCAGAGAACGCAGGAGTAAGAGCAGCGGTTATCGGAGCTTGATGTTGTTCTAATAAGAGGGCATCTTCGAAAGCCGGGTCGGGCGACTTCGCAAAGATCTAACCGATTGGTAAAGTGTTCAGCGATATTCGTGAGCACGCATGAAGCGGAACATACCTGTATTACATCTCGAAGGACAACAAGACCTTCGAGACGAATTTCTGTTACGTACGCAGTGGAAGCAGTGAACGCCATTCTGATGAGATCTGGCACGCGTGTAATCAACAATCCAGACGTTGGAATATCCCTGCTCCTCGCAAAAATTATATCCAGATGCTCTCTTCTACCACTTTTTGACACAACCATACATATGTGATGCAGACACTGTAAAGCAAACAGCTGCGTCCGCCACCGAGAAGTCTGGCGACTTCGGCCTCCTTCCTGATTTCCAACATTCAATGACTCTCCCTCGTCGTCTCTAGTGTTAGCAGCGTCGGTGACTTGCTGAGAGGCAGTAGTCCGCGACATAATTCGCTGGCAAAGGTCAATCCAGGCAGACGGATTGTAGACAACAGTCTGCTCTAACCAACTTGTGATGACATTTCGGACCCCATCGACGGAAGAATCATCATCAAGCATACCAAAAAGATCTTCGACTAGACGGTCCCCACCTAGCTTAGACATTACTAACGCGTCCCTCTGAACAAGTTGGTAGAAAGCATTGATTGATGCAACCTTCAACGGTCGCCGAGAAGACGAAAGATGCCCTCGGAAACTATTGACGAGGGCGGGTATGTTGACGTACTCCGGTGCAAACATCAGGAAATGCTGCTGGCATTTGATCGCCTCGACCAAGATACCCTGATCGTCTTCCAAGAAGAAGCCATGTACGAGATTCAAAAGTAGTGCTCTTGTCTTGATGGAGTCCTGTATATCAGGGCCAAGGACTGTGATCACGGCGTCAATTATTTGACAAACCACAGGATAAGCAGGATAGTCGCCACTAAGATTCGCGTTGGACAAAGTCCCGCCCTCAGGTTCATGTGAATCGCTTGAGTATACTTGGAGCAGCATACCGAGGGTCTTCGACACGTACGGAGAATACGCTAGACTAGCTGCATTGATAACGCGGGCTAGTGCATTGAGGGCAAAGAAATGCACAACGGGATGTGGGTCATTACTCAATGACATGAGAACACCAACAGTGGTCTTGAGCACTGCACCTGCAGCGAGTCCTCCTACATGGTCATACATAGCACCAAAAGCAAGGGCACAACCGGAGCGAGCATACGGGTCACGGTTGTTGACAACCTCCTCATATAGTGTTTTCATTTGGCTGGTCAAAAAATTGGTACCAGCAAGACTAGCCAAGCGCCCAATCGATTCGCTACTCGCCGACCGTAGGACACGATCGCCATCGACTAGAGTTTCCTATTCGGGAAGCGTCAGAGATCCATAAGCACTTCAAAGACTGTACGAACCTTCAAAAACGAGGATAGAAGGCTTGTAACTTGCGAACTGCCGAACGTGTCACGGCTTTCGCGGTAGTGTGATGTTGTCGCCGAACGTAAGGTCAACACAAGAGCAATAGCAGCATTGACATGTACTGCAGCCTTTCGGCCAACATTTTTGTCCAACTTTGAGGAGCGGACGGATTCGACTAACTGGGTTATCGTCCGAGTGATAGACGGTAAGTCTTGCAAAGGAAGAAGATCGGCAAAAAGATTGATAGCAGAGTCTACGACAGAGGTGGCTGGAGGTGGAGGCTCAACCATTCGATGCTCAGTCTTTGATATATCGATCTGACAAAGACTGAGAGGATCATGCTCACAACCGGCAAGGACTGGCTTCCGCAGCTTTGAATCTCATGAGCATAATAACATGGCATTTCATGCATGGTACGTACCAGGTTATCTATCGCAAGCTCAACTGTATCTCGGTTGAGCTTATCACCTCCATTGACAGCCGCGTCATTGGCAACGACACTGTCATCCGCAACTTCAGTGAAAGTTACTCCATATGCATAGCCATCAATGCTCTGCCAAACATTTGTGAAACTTCCAGACGAGGAGGCGATGGCAGCTTGGACTGAAGACCCAGAATAACCTTCTGGACTGGCGAATAGGCTGACAACTGATTGAAGCAGTATTGACTGTGTCGATTCAGTGATACCAGAAAAGCCTAAGATAGAGAAGCATTGATACACCCTTCTACGGAGTAGAGCTTCTCTGCCCTTTGCTGAAAGACCTTTCTTGAATGTGTTGGGTAGTGGGGGTTCGAGTGGTTCTTCGATGTTTAGAGTGATGAAATTGTTCGCGAATGAAAGTGCATTTCCAAGAACAGAAGCAATGCGACGTCCAACATCGAGATTGACAAGCGTTGCGTTGTGTTGCAGGAAACAGTGTATGGCCCCCAATGCACTCTCCCTCACTTGAAGAAGGAACATCCACTCATTCAACGTCCTTCCTGCATTGTTTGCGGAATCTTTGGTCGTAGGTTTAGGGAGCGCATTCCGCCACAAAACGAGAAGCTGTGGAAGATGCGGGCGTACAAAGTTTGGTCCAAGCGACATCAAAGATGCGATTAGAATCCAAGATACCTCGACTTCGACACTGGCGATCTTGACATCATGCTCACCAGCTCGTTTGAGAAGTTCAATAGACATGTCTAGAACTTTTGCACTGACATCGTATGAAACATATAACGGTCGTTCACGGATGATGGAAACAAGAGCGGCGAGGCCATATGCGTGACCTAAAGTCCTGGAGTCGATATCCGAGGGAGAGGCAGGTGAGAGGATTGAAGCAAGATCTCGCTGTAGCATTTCGATTACCGTGATGATTGTTTTGGGCAAACGAAGTGGCGTCGAGTAACAGAAACAACGTAGAGCCCAAGACGCTGTAACGCGAGTGGTGTGGCTAGGATGAGCCAAAAGTGTGATCAGTGGTTCAGAAAGAACATCTTGGACTGGAGGAGGTGCATTGCCAAGTTGCTGCAGTAGGCCTGCGACCTCCCTCAAGACCACAACCAAGACTGAGGATGCTGGAGAAGTCTGCCCAGGCATCATCGCAGGCCACCGCATGATATAAGATGTGGACAATTCTCGAATCGCTCCAATTTGTCCCTGCTCGCTCAACATTCTCACACCGATGAGATCCCGAAGAACGATGCCGACTAGAGATCGTATGAGCAAGACTTCATAACGCGTCGTGTTGTTCCGCGGGTTTGATACGATTTCTGTCAGGAAATGAGAAACAATGAGGGCGTAGTTGTTCTCCACAAAAGTTCCCCCTAGGGTATGGAGAAGTGCGACATAGCAATCAAACAAGCCAATCCTTAGTTTCCGGGTAGCGTTGGGTTTGTTGAATTGAGACGAGAGGTGAACGAACATTTCCGTCGGGGTCAGCATTGGCTTCGTAACTTCAGCGGCTAATTGAACAGGTGAACCAGCACGCTCATCGTTCGCATCCACATCCTTCTTGTTTTTGTGAGCAGATTCAGGTACCGGGACTGTGCGCTCTATCTGTGTCGAAGCAAGTACGTGGCCGATGAGTCGAGAAAGCGATTGCCGAGTGACCTGATCAGCACTTTCTAGACTCTTCAATGCTAATCCCAGGATGGAATCAACGTCCCCTGCAGTCAGAATGCGACCGTCGTCGGCGCCAGAGAATAGGGAGATTAGAACCTACACCGAAGTGAGAGTAGGCAAGCGATAACGTAGCAAGGACTTACATCCGCGGCCATACGTTCAACGGGTAAACATTTATCGTTGAGGAAAGCTTTCATTTGTTTCAGGATATCCTTGAACGCAGAATCAGAGACAGCGCGTTTGGCTGCATCCAGTGACTTTCTAAGTGCTAGCAGAGCATGATATCGGAGCAGAGGGGTCTACGAAATAGTGAATGTCAACATAACAGTCACTATTTGGAAATGGATGAATTTACACCAGATGACTTTGAAGTTTTCAGGGTTACGACAGTGATTTCAGCCATGAAGGACATATACTAACAGGACGTCATTTCACGTTAGAATACGAAAAGCACTGTTGAGGCGAACCTGCGCCCCATAAACAGCCATGAGATCCCCCACGCATGATAAGGCTGCCCTGATAGCAAAAATTAAATGTCAATCATCGTCGTGACTGGATATACTCACGTCCTGTAGATATCTCTGTCCACAGTTTTGTAATCAGAGGCGACTTTCATGAAAGTTTGCAGCGTGTCAAATAAGCTTCTAGTTTCTCCTCGGTTGTAGATTGCAATCAAGCACCTTGCAACAACATTGCGTGTTGCGCGTCCAGGAATAGGATACGGAGGAGCAGCAATGATTATCTTTACAAGGGCTGCTTCCAAGTCAGCTTGCTGCGCCTTGAGCTGATCCTGAACACAAAAAGGGCCATTGAGATTGAACACCAGGGTATAAAGGATAACGGCGCACCACAGGTATACTGACTATTTTCTTCTTCGTCGAAGATAGCCATTGAAAGATATACATGGTCCCATTGTCGCCGGAAACTTCTTCCTGCTGGTCCTCAGTAATCGAGCTCATTCGGACTTGTGCTGACTGACCTCCTGGAACGATTCAATTGCATCCGATTCGGACGCCATATATCGATGTCGAGACAGAGGGTGAATGCGGCAAAAAGCGCGCGCCTATTATATATAAAGTCACCAGGAAGTCATATAGTCAAAAGAAATGCGCATTTTCAATGAAGCTTCTTCTAAAGTACTGTTACTTTCATACAACGATCGTGATGTAGGAATGAACGTAGAGACGGTTGTAAACTTCCACATCCATTCCAGCTGGTAAGTCGAAAAGTCTGTCTTAGAAAAATACTTATGTAGACAATAGATGTTTTAAGAATAAATAATCATAAAATGGTGGTCGTCCGATGAGAGTGGTCAGCGAGATCGAAAAGCCCTGTTTGACCGGAGAGGTGAACCGGCTGGGAAGGCGGGGAGTCTAAGGACGGCGGCGGCGATGGATATGAGTCGGTTGGAGAAGCCGTTCGATCCTTCGGTGATTTTTTCGTATTGAAAGAAGGAGGTGTGATCTTAACGGACAAATTATGGGAGTTCAGATGCGAAACGGCAGATGGCGCACGGGGGCGACCATGGATGGAGCCAGAACCTAAACCAGTAGCCGAGGTCATCGCCGTGTCAGTCTGTGGCATTGAGTATGCTTCTGGGGGAGTATCAGTGCCGGACATCATGCGCGCATCTGCATTAGTAGTTGGCAGCTTGAGTTCCCTCGCAGCCTCAACTCTCATCATTTTCTTTTCACCCTTCTCCACGTCACCTTTGGCATTGTTGTACATGTAAAGGCCAGCGAAAGTCAAGCATATACCGAATGCCTGGATAGAATGAACCGACTGATTGAACCACAGAATCGCTGAGCAGATGACAGCGACACGCTTCATGAGCGACGCAATCGAGTATGTGACGGGAGAAGTAGAAGAAAGGATGACGAAGGCAATAATGTTTTGAGCGAAATGAACTGTGCCGTTCATGATGAAGTAGTATGTTACCGAATGCGGGTTCGAATGTCCGTGAGAGGGGTGGGACACATGGTCGGAGGAAGATAGGAAAATGGGCAAGTCGTAATAAAGCCATATCGGAACCATGAGTATGAATGCCATACTGGAAGAATAGAAGAGTAGGTTGATTTTGTCTAGTTTCTGAGAGGGCTGAGAAAGCGCGCCGCCATTGTTTGTAGGCATAATCTTCTTGAAGAATATGTTGGAAGAGACAAAGACGATGGCGGAACCGAAGGCGCAGAGTAGTCCTACGGCATTCGATAATGAAAACTCAGACGAACATGCCAGCATCACTCCAAGAGTGAGCGGTAGCAGAGAAGTGTACGTTTTTGCAGAGTAGCTTACACCGAACAGAAGCGCATAAGCCGCGACAGTGAAGAGGGGTGACAACGCCTGTGTTAGAGCTTTGGTTAGAGAATACAGTTCGACGAAAGGCATAATGACGCACTTTGATTGTATGCACCGTGCTAACTGGAATACGGGAGATAGCCATACTGGAACAGACATGTCCTCCGACCTGGAAAAGTCCCATAGGAAGTGTATCCCTGAGAATAGATCTCGTAGGCGCACGCAGCTTGGAAAATCGAAGCACAGGGGACATGAATAGCAGACAGTAAGATGCTACAAAGCCGAACTGTACAAACGTGAGGGTGATTGGATAGCGAAATTCGTTGAGAATTGCCTTTCCAGTGTTGGAAGACAATGCTGAAGTCATATACCACAAGCTACAGAGGAGTATAAAAGTGATGTTGGAGGATATTCCTGCCATAAGAGATGGGCTAGTCATCGGTCGAGCACCTTGTCGTGACGAGGACAACCAAGACCGAGAGATGTATCTCTTCATCTGACGACAGACACCAATGGTGAACGAGGCAATATTCTTGAGCAAATTTCTATGCTCCTGGTTCCCATCCTTCTCGTAAACAGGGAGAATCGAGGCAGGACGCCAGTAGTTTCCGGTGGGCAAATCAAACCCTTGGCTTTCGTGAAGCGCATAGCGATCAGAGGTAGAAGCTTTGTGCATTCCGTCAAGTAGAATGTCAGAGAGGCAGACTCGCAAGTCCAAGCTTGCGATGAGAGAAAATTTCAGAGGATATGGAGAGAGATAAAGCTGAAACAAACGCTGTAGCTCGATAGCGATGCAAGTGAAATTAAAATAATTAAAGAAACCCAAAAAAGGAAATAGGGAAAAGAGAAGAAAGAGAGCTCATTTCTACCTCTTCATCTTTCGAGCACACGCTTTGAAAATGGACTCATAGAGCTAGAGCAGTTTTTTTTTCTAAAGAAAATCAACACGGTAGTTGACCAGATTCTCTCCGTGCTACTAAGTAATGCGCGAAAAATTCAAGTAAGAACTCCAATTTGTACGGTCCCGGGGTAGGTCCGGGTGTTAACGGTACTCACACCGGTTGCCGAGAGCGCTTTCGATGTACTATATCTACACCATCTACAAGTTCCTTACAAACAGAGGGGTGAAGTCTTCTGTCCACTATACATGTATCGTAAAGAGTCATAAAGGGTCCATGCATCCACATAAAACTTTCTTTTCATAATTTCCGAGTCAAATTTGCTCTTCGGCTACTTCCTTCAACTTGAACTTTCGACAAGTCTCCACTGGGAGATTGACATCCGGATTTCCTATGTAAACCAAGTTCTCGGAATCGCAGCGAAACCGAACAACACTAAAGCGCACCTGAAGTAAAAATCGAACACGTTCAAAAATGGCTTGCTTGTGTTCCTCCGGTGCGAGGTACACATCAGGCAACGAGCCTCCCGGAGGAGGCACTACGTATTTTCTGTGCAAAGTCATGAGAAAATCCCCGATTTGACGAGAGTTGGTAGGATGACAGATGAATTCTCCTGCTGTGATGATCAGCTTATGGATGGTGAGAATACGGGCAAGATGTGGGCGATATTCAAGTAGAGACCAAAGAAATCCCACTATGCTGGTCATGTTCACAAAGCTCAGCCTGAACAGGGTTCCTATGATAATAGCTTGTACCAGGACGACTTCAAGTAAGAGAAAATAACTGGGGCCCGTCACTCCAGGAGGAATATCCTGAAGATTCAGAAGCCAGCCAATTAGTAGAAATTTGAAGACATATAATGGCGATCCTCACTACTGTTAAGATACTTTGAGCAAAACGTGCAGATGTTGAAAACAAGCAAGCACAGAACTGTTCACGGATATTGTCATTCGTCAGGCCTTCAACCAATCGTCTGAGCAGGTAGTAGCAGTGTTTTGACTCGATTCCTTTCATGTGACTGTTTGCCATGAATAGCGATACTGCCAGGTAACGAGACAGGTATTCAATTGCCGCAGGGCTATTTCCCTGGAATTTGAGCCAATTGATGCAGCCTTCTGCTGAACGAGTTGCATTGGCACTAGCCAGGAGAGGTAAGACGCCATGACAAACAGGCCTACTGACAAAAGGTCAGCTCAGCCAACTCAGAAAGTTCAACCAAAACTCGCCTAACGTGACTCGCAACATCCTCGAAGTAGATGGGTTCCGGAATAATCAATCCCTCCTTTAAATTATCCCAATTCAGGAAAGCATCGAGAAACCGCTCTAGATACTTATTGAAGTCATTGTCATTGCTGGGAGCGTCGAGTCCACCGTTCGATTCATTAGGTTCATTATCTTCGGAATGAATGGAAGGTTGTGAAGGAGTCGAATGAGTACGCTGGCCAGGGATAAAAGGAGCAGCGTGCTCGTTAAGAGAACTTGCCCGAGGACGAGAATGAATTTTTCGAGACTCGCACCTTCCATCTTCAGTCTCAGATGTGCGGGAGTAGGCTACAGAATTACGGCGGACAGGACGTTGATGGTCCAATTTATCGATATCGCGAGTGCTTTTACAGTCCACTATCCGTCCTTGTGAGGAGCTCAATGGTTCTTTACCGTGTCTGAGTTGAGGAACGGTCTGTGGAACAGCGTTGCCTCGACGACTATCGTATACTACAGAGCCTTGATTGATTTCTGGCTGAGCTGGTCCATTTATGTCATGCGGAACAGCAGTGGAACCCTTGTTGAATGCCTGAGTAGGTGTTATGCTACCTTCACGTTTATGTGAATGACTGGACGAGGCATAATGACACGCAGCCGACTTTTGCGTCGGGGTTTTATCAGTGCCACTCTTGTCGTGCAAAGAGTAGGCATCTAATTTCACACCAACTGTCGCACTGTTGAGACTACGATTGCTTTGTCTCACAATGCGAGACGGATGCTCCGCTGAAATTTCGTTGACGGTTGAAAGACGCCCAAGACGTGAGGTAGACTGAGAAACTCCACTTCGAGCCCTGATGTCTGTTGTAGGTATGACACCGGGCGGAAAAGACAATTGCGAAGAGGTACCGGGATGGATTGAAGGCAAGTGGATTTTGGGTGACACAGAGTGCTGTATTTCCGGCGAGGGTGGAGGACAAGGAGTAGGAAAATATGGTTGGCTAAGAACCTGAAGAGTCGCATTGGCCCTAGAGTTTCCAGTACGGACATTTGGAGAGAGTTGAGAGACACGAAAGGAACGTGTATTTGTATTATTCAGATGATCCACCATGTCCCGATTGGCATTCGCGCCGACGAGAATGTCGGGTGCTGGTCGTCGGCCGTTACCCGCAATTGGTGTACCGTTTACGCCCGTCTGCTGCCGAGGTGAAAGAATGACTGAAGATGATTCATGAGATGTCTGTGCGCCGAAGATCGAGCCATGGTTTTGAATCGTGCGATTGCTCTGATAACTAAGGACCGGTAAAGTAAATCGTTGTGCAACCGGCGCAGAGGTATCATCACTGTGCGATACGGGGACAAAATCAGGAGCTGTGGGATGTCTTGAGACATAGCCAGAAGTTTTTCCAGTGGCCGGGTATTGGTCCCCATGATGGACGTTGCTCGCCATCGAGTTCTGCAGCACGGCAGGTCCCATCTAAGGTGAACTATCGTTAGCCGAGCACGACACGATGCAGGTCCACGCACCTGAAGCACCTGAGCCCGTTCGAGCTCAGCCTGGCGACAGCAGGTAGATGGGGGGTTTTCTTTGCCATCGTGATTTTGCTGTAGACCACAGTTGTGCCGCTCATTCTGTGTGGGAGGAGCAGAACTTGTCGGCGGTTGGTTTCTCATCATATTCCGACCGTTCATGTATGCGCTAGGATATGTCGTATAAGCCGGATGATAGCTGCCAGATTGTGAATTTTGTCGAGACATCGCGATAAATTATTAGATATTCGAAGGAAGGCGGAGGAAAACCATGTAGTGGACGCATGCTGAGTTGGAGTGGTGATTATTATATAGATCTCCCTGCATTGTTCACTAGATTGAGAGCCAACTTGGACCATGTCAAAGGAATTTGCAGCGTGACAGTGTAAGTACAAGGTCAAAGTCGGTACGCGTCGAAAGAGTCAGTAATGCGTTCACTTCGGGTGAGTCGGGCCGAAGCATACATAAGATAAACTTATTACACCTCAAGTACCTGCGCAGTCGCCGCGTTTGTTCCAGCACAACTTTCATGTCGGAGACAGAAGGAAAACAGACTGCTGCCTCTCCTGCAAGCTCAGAACCTCAAGATATCCCAGCTCAGGAGGTACAAGAATCTGCCGAAGGGGCTACTGTTGAAGAACCTCAGAACGCTTTGACAGAGAAATTCACGCCAAAGGAGTGGGATGCTTTGAAGGCTTTTCGGGTAAGTAAGCTGAAATTGTATGTTATTCATATGCTCAACCTACTATAGAATGAAATACCCGATGCGAAGACAGCTGCTATCAACTTATGGGGTGTAACCATAGATCCTTCTAACCTTCTTGATGCCCGAGTGAGTGTCATCCTCATGAAATTCCTTCGAGCCAGGTATGAAAGCTTGTCTCTCGCACGCGGGACTTGATTGAATGTGTGTGTTCGGTAGAAATCTCAGTGTAAGCGAAGGGAAAGCCATGTTCATTGCTACGTTACGCTGGAGGGACGAATTCAACGTCGAAGCTGCCTGCAAGGAAGAATTTCCCCAAGATGTCTTCGGGCAGCTCGGCCACATCTATGGAAAGGATAAGGCAGGGCGACCAGTCGTGTACATTCTCAAAGATTATCTGATTCAATAGCGAAGCTGACTTCTGTTCTTTTAGGTATAATGTATATGGCGGTAACCAGGATTTGAAAGCTATTTTTGGAGATGTACAACGTTTCTTGAGGTGAGAAAGCAATTCTTTGTTTCAAACACTTTATGAATTTCCCTAGATGGCGTGTTGCGTTCATGGAGAAAAGTATCGAGTTGCTTGACATTGAAAGTACAGACCAGATGATACAAGTGCATGGTAAGTATCCACCGAATTTCTCTTGTCAATGTTATCCATAGGTTATTCCAGACTACGCAGGAGTATCAATGACAAGTCGCGATGCTAACTCAAAGAACGCTGCATCGGAAGCAAGCAGCATCTTCTCCAGCCATTATCCAGAACTTCTAGTATGTTTTTTCCTCTTCCCGGGAATTTATCCATACTGACGAAGGGGCTCTGATCAGCACAAGAAGTACTTTATCAATGTGCCTTCTTATATGACTTGGATTTTCTGGCTGTTCAAACCTCTTATTCCTTCAGCCACACTGGCAAAGATGTCGGTTGTAGGGTCCGGAGCTTCGACTATTGGCAAGGCGCTATTGCCAGAAATCGATGCCAAGCAACTTCCGAAACGTTACGGGGGTGAAGCAGAAGCATTTTGATTCATTCAAAGCCGGTTTCTCATTTTCTTCACTTCTCCCCCTCTTTTGGATGCATTGTGAATGTCTCTTTCATATACCAGCTTGTTTTGTCCCTGTTTCATATACCTTGAACTTTTTTCTTCCTCCTCTCTATGCTGATTCCACAACAGATTGTGGCGTCAGACTTCTTGTATTAGTACATATCCCACATTGCTCGTTATCTTTTGATTAATTAATTCGTCGTTTCATGACCACCGTTTCTTTTCTGAGTGTTCTGTGTTTGTCTCAACTTTATCAACTCAACAATTTTCTGACTGCAGGATCAAACAATGATGATATTGGGCCCACTACGAGGCAGAGATTGTGGCATGCGAAGAAGGGCATGGATTTTCTGTGGATTGGGCCGACCATACAATCATATAGGTGCATAGGGTGATATAAAACAGATCTGAAACTACTGCTCTGCTGCCCGTTTTCTCCTCTGATCTCTCTCCTCCGAAATCGTTAGCTTGGTACCCTTACCCTTGGGAAGGGATATCCATGGCTTATTGCCCTCACCAATGACAAAGATGTTGGAGATACTACGTATATATATTAACAAGGATTTCCGACGTGACAGAAACCAATGATACTCACCGGGTAGCGAACGTTCGGTCCAACGAGTCCTTGACGTGCACAATGTCCCAGTCACCAATGTGCTTCTCTCTGTGCACAATAACACCCGCACGACCCATGTTACGACCACCGGTGATCATAACAAGGTTACCAGTGTCAAACTTGACAAAGTCGGTGATTTTTCCCTGTTCAATGTCGTACTTGATGGTATCGTTGGTCTTAATAAGGGGATCAGGGTAACGGATGGTACGACCATCGTGAGTGACAACGTGAGGAACACCGCGAGCACCAATTGCAACCTTCTTCACTTTGAGAAGCTTGTATGTGGCTTCTTCAGGGGTGATACGATGGATGGCGAATCGGCCTTTAACGTCGTACAAGAGACGGAAATGTTCTCCAGATTTCTCAATGGAGATGACATCTGACAGAGTGGTAGCAAATTAGCTGGGGACGGTTCACACTAAAATAATGATGTAGACGCACCCATGAATCCAGCAGGGTACGTGGGGTCAGTTCGGACCTTCCCGTCAATTTTGATCAAGCGCTGCATGACGATTGAAGTAACCTCACGTCCAGTTAGGGCATACTTTAAACGGTTTCGAAGGAAGACTGTGAGGGGGAGAGATTCGCGGAGTTTGTGGGGCCCAGGAGATGGACGAGGAGCCTATGAACACCAATATCAGACTTTCCGTCCTTTCGCGAATGAAGAAATTCTATAGTGCGTACGTAGGTACCGCTCAGCTTGTCCAGCATCCATGACGAAGGGGCAGCGAGACGCTTCAAATGTTTTTTGGGTCCTCGGGCCTGATGACAGAGTAGGAAAAGTCAGTTTTGAGATTGACAATCGCTTGCAGGCAAAAGGTCATCCGAAGCAGATCCTATCCACCCAGCCTATTCCACCTCGATTAACCATTCAAACATCGACAGACACATCCTGAAGAGCTTTTAGCAGCAATCTGAGTAGTTACTGACCATATTGATGTCGTCTTTTGCTTGGACTTGCGAGGTTGAGCGGAGGGGTTCTTGGTATGAAAGTCTAAGTTTTTTCCCAGCGTGAAGTGTGTTGATAAGATAAGATAAGCAGTTGGGCGCTAATACACAGTTGCCTTTGTCCTGGAAGACTTTGTGTGTCCGTTTTTTGTCTTCTCTTTGATACTGCCCTTTATTCGCTGTCTTTGACAACCAATCCTTGTTCCTCGTAATCAAGACTCTCAATATAATAACCGATGCTGCGTCTCTTAAACTCATCCGCCTCGCACCTTGAACCATGTCCGAAGCGCCAGCGGACTCTTCATCTTTCCTTGCATCCCTTCCTCAAAGGTTGGCCAGTTCTACACCAACGTCGCAAAACCGCATCGTCTCGGAGCCCGGTGCAGCTGTATCTACACCGCGTGTCAAACAGGCCAAGCGTCGATGGAGTGATCAAAACCGTGTAGATGTACCTCAACCATTGATGTTTGTTTCGAGCCATGTACTGATTCCTTCGCAGCGAATGTCCGAAAAAGAGACAGAGGCTCTAAGTGGGGAAGGAAACCTACCTCCTTCTCCTTCGCAGGAATCGTATTCAAATACATCCGGAGACTCTGAGGAATCTGATTTTGACACTTATCCGTATCCACTCAATGTTCATCGAGCTTCCGACAATGGTACCGAAGTGGCGGAGCTTCAATTTGACATCCCGTATCAAGCTACGGTTGCCCAAACATGGCCTTGGTACCATTATGGACTTTACTATGGCATGCCAGTGCGTCACCACGTATATATACTTGCTTTCTCAGTACTCATACTCTACCAAGGCTGGGCCGTATACAGTGAGGCACTCTTTCCTCTGAGCAGTATATGACGCTGATTCATTATGCTCAGCTCAACACTGTCACAAACAATCAACCGTTGGGAGCTTACTACCCAGAAACCCCTTCAAATTCTTTTGAAGAAGCTGCGGTGTGTATCATCCTCGTTCCATGAGCGTACATATCCAGTCTGAATCTATATTATCTAGTCCGAACCCAAGGAATCGGACTCCACAATCGCGCCCGGGATCTTGGTATTGTCGTTGTGTTCTTTATCGTTCATTACTCACTCGGATCGTTGCAGACCCAGGAAGAATCTCATACGACCGGAATGGGAGAGGTAAGATCCTCGTCTCATGTCTTTCAATTTTACTGATTTGGGTTCTTGAAGAACCACTTCGCAGCCACCGAATTGATCGATGTAAGTCAAGACACTACTGTATAGACCAAAGTCTAAATATATTTGCAGAGGTATCAAGTTGTTGAAGTATTCAAGCAAATTGTATCTTTACTTCCTTCTGTTTTCGACAAACCGGACGCTCCTGCTCTGAGCCCAATACCTTTGACTAAACGTGTACTGACCGCTGTCAAATTTCATCGTATGCTTCCCGACAAGGTAAGGTGATCCTATCACTCTTACATATTTGCTGATTCTGTATTTCCATTTGTAGTTTCCTTGCCCATTACATGGTTCCTCAGGCCGCCGCGGCGAAAAAGTTTTCTTTCATCCCGGACCCACGGCGATACAATGGTTTGGCTATGGTCGCCAGCACGCTTTAGTAATTGGGGTCAGGACCCAAGACCATCCCACCCTAGGTTTTCGTCTAGAGGGTACTTTCAAAGACCTATACAATCAAAAGCGAGAGATGTTCCATGTGCAGAAGAATAACTTGTACTACGCGGGAACTTATAGATGCCTTCGAATTGAGCAAATGATTACCATCCCCGAAATCATTGAGTCTCTGGTACGCGACAATCATATCCTTCTTCATATCCGCTGATGCTGTTCCAGGATCTCTCTTTGATTGACAAGCCATTCAAGGCCGATTTGATTAAAGCAGCAATGCAAGCCCAGCGTCACAGAACTCCAAATGACCCGTCATTGCGTTTAGACAGAATGACAGAGCTTTGTTTGGACGGCACCATTAAGTTTGAATGGGTTGCCTTCCAGTGCGTGGGCTTCGACGAAGATGTGTTTCGAGCGCTCGGTGGACGATATGTGGGCCCCTCGGTTCCAATCGTGGAATACGTTCAGAAGCTTCTCCGCGAGTCGACGAACGTCCTCAATGCGGACCAAAGCGAACCTCAGTTATCGGAACAAGACACTGATGCGTCCATCGAGGTGGATGAGGTTTATGCTTAAATGCCGGGTACATCATCCCGCATTGTTTGTACCATACCATGTATCAAATCTATCTGTATTTTCTCCAACTTGAATCAATTCCGTAAATAATCAAGCGTCCCTCATTAGAAATAAGTATGATACACTAAGTGCTCGCACAACTACGACTATTCGCTATCACTGCTACTATCTTCTTCGCTCTCTTCATCCACGTCCGTGCTACTCCCATCGTCGCTTGCCTCGTCCCGTAATTCACCCTTCTTCACTTTACCGCCTCTCATTGCGGTCATTTGGCCCGCAAGAGTGTCCTCGTCTGGATCGGATATCTCATCCTCTGAAGGTTGTTCATCTGCATTCAATGCAGACACGTCGTCGATCTTAAGCTGCAGCATATATATATGTCAGCCACACAGTCGCTGAATATTCCAGCCGAAACAAATAACACACAGTCATATTTTTGGAAACTTCCTCGCCCACGTACGTGTCGCTAACAAGGTATATTTTCCAGGTATATACTCCGGGATTTTGAGGTGCCTGGAACTGCATTTTGTACGTCCTGTAATCTCTATCGCCAGCGCCAGGATTGGAGAAAGGCACATTGTTGATCTTCATCGGCGGGACAACTACGCGAGAACTTTTGTCGTCTGCGAGAATGAGCCACCAACTCGGTTTCCGATTCTAAGCCGATAGTCAAGACGAGCATAACAAGATAGACGGAAGTCTTACTTCAGGCCAGTACGGAGCGTGTGCCCATGCACCCTCATCCTGCATGGGCTCGGCATCATTACGACTAATAAGGAACTCCTCGTCCTTCTGATCATTAAGTTTGAGGGTTCGTTTCACTTCCTCTGCGGTGGGCTCTTTCTCATCAACAGCGGGCAAGCTTGAGGAAGGAGGGGAAAGTCGCAGCTTGACCGTAAGATATACAATAGAGGACGGAACTATAATGCGTTCGCCGATGACTGAAAAATATGTCAGACTTTGTACGTTCAATAACAGTGAGTATACCTTTGTATGCAGCATCTACCAATTCAAGCCTGCTCCATCGCGCCACTGCCTTCTTCACATCCTCGGCCCTACTGTCATCATTTGCTTCCAACTCTTTGACCACCTCCGCCAGACCATCTGCCTTCAAAGCATCCTCGCCAGTAATCCCAGGCAATTGAGAGAGTCGATCTTGTTTCGCAGGTGAAGCCCGTGGAAGAAGCGCCTGTGCAAGGTAACCATGTAAACGCATAACATAGATAGTTGAAATCAACCAATTGCGAGAGATTGCGATGTTCAACAGAGCATTCAGAAGTGTTGGGGTTTGGAGTAGAATTCGGGTTTGGTCTGTGCAGAATGATTTAAAACTCGTTTACCATGTTGCTAGCAAGACATACCTTGTTGTAAACTCGGTTTCTCAACATTTAGTCGTAAGAGATGTGCATATAGAAGTATCATAGCTTTGCGTTGGTTCGAATTTTTCCCAGCATCGATGACCGTTCGTAATGTTTCCCATTGTTTGGGGGCAACGAGAGAAATATTTTTCTCTAGACGGTCGAGTTCTGCAGCGTCTCCCGTCTTGCTCTTTGAGCGATAAACTTCCCACTTGTAAGCTTGGCTAAGGGTCCCGACAACATCATCCATTGTTGAGTCCTCTTTCAAAGACTTGAAGAACGCAGCGGCAGAGCTAGCTTTGACACCGTCCTTAGTCTTTTGTCGGGAGCCGAACCACCAACGTCCCTGTACTTTGTGTTGAAGAAAGACTGAGTGTACAAGCAAGTGGACACTTACAACTAAAGTAGGTAGTGCACCACCAAATATCAATCCGTAAACACCAAGGACCCAAACATTATTCTTGCTCTCTACGATCCATTTAGGTAGGGCAATTCCCACAGAAGTCTGCTGTGGGCCATCGGGATTGCCGTATTTGCGCAAATTCTCTCGGATTGTTTCGTCAGTAAGCCTGTGTACAGGGGAACAGATATATATCCTTCATTCCCTCCATTTCGGATTGATATTCAACTCACGACTTGTACGCTTTCGTGATATCGACGAATCTGTTCTGAATCTGTTCGATTGTTTCGTTGACTGAAGCTTTGACCTTGTCCGGGTGACTACCAGAGGATTAGAAACGCTACACAGAACGTTGGACTGAGTACTTGCTAGAGTTTCGACAGTTTTTTGTAGTGGGACTTGATTTCTTTCTCTGTGGCTGACTGGAAGAAAAGATGAGAACGATTCGGATCACGCAAAAGGGAAACGCACTATCGACAATCCCAGAATCTCGAAAGGATCGTAAAGCTTATTGTCCATCTTGGCATTCGCAACTTTATATGAAAAAAAAGCAAAGACAGTCCAGCCAACAATGATGAAGAGGGTCCTGCCACAAGGCAATGAGATTGTAGCCGGGATCATAGAAACAGTTACTCACTTGGCCGAAAACTTTGGATTTAATATTGAGCCCTTTTCCCGTTCAGCAATGCGCAAACGGCGTTGTGCACATAGATTACATTGGCATCCATCTAGGTTTTTCTTTTCTGAAAGGAACTTGTGAGTTTCAGAATGTTAACATGCGATCTGTATAAAGCTTACTAGAAGGTGAGATGGAGAGTGTTAGCGGGATGAGAATCAAAGCAAGGAAAGTGATTATGAAGTATGCAGCCATGTTTCCGCCCTCATCATAGCTGTAGTTCGCCATTGCAGCGCGTCGTTGTCCGCGACTAGATAGTAGATGGTGAAAGAGAGAATTCGGATAAATTTGCAGACGTGGCAAACGACTGATGCGCGTGTCGGGCTATGTCGGGCCGGCTTCAATACATGACAGCCCCTACGGGTCGTTGATGAGTTATCTTCTTCAAGTCCTACAACATATACGGATGGATAGTCCCAGCCAATACGCGTCAAATGACTTGTAGTCAGCACAACTCTGCCAGTCAATGCCTTTGTGCGACCCCAGTTGTCTATTGCCATTGATCAGTTTCTGATGACGGTTTAGGGAACTGTGGGCCACCTTCCACAATGGAGTTGTACCAGGCTGTGACCTGTTGCACTAGCTTTTAGCATGCTGTACTAGGTTGTGATCTCTAGCGTGCAGCAAGTAGTCATGCACCAACAATAACTTAGTCGAAATATATCGTTACGAATGTGGGTCCCTCCCTTTCAACAACTATTGTTGTATCTGTCACGAAAATACAAGACGCTTGTATTGAGTGTACATGTAACCTGGCAGAGGGTTATGGCGGTGGAAATTGGGCAACGATATGTTTTTCACAGAACAGAACAAAATGAACTATAGGGGGAAAACAATTCATTCCGACATTCATAAAATAGACTGAATAATGAACTCTTGTAAGCCAACCTAGGTTATTCACAGTTTCAAACCACACGTACGACTTTATCTTTACCGGAATTTATTCATCTTGTATCCACACTTTCCAGATCGCGGGTCACCAAGGACTACAACCAGATCATTCGTCATGTCGAAACGCATTCTGCACAGAAGTCCGCAGACGCCTATTGCGCAACTCGGTGCCAGACTGATTCGCAGAATTCTAAACCCACGACAGACCGTACCTGCCACCTCGAGCTCTTTGGACAATTCTGATCATCCCAGCAATCATCCGTCACAGACCATTGAGAGTGCCTCTTCACAACACCTTGGAATCTCTACAACAGAAGAAACCGCAGATCACTCAGATCGTCCTCAATCTCGGTCAAGATTCTTACATGAAATTAGGAATCCCAGCCCTAACTTCCAAACGGCTGGCCCTGAGTCCCCGGAAGATATACAGTCTGGTGGGGCTGCGCCTGAAGCAGATCAACCAAGCTCGTCTTCGCGAAATGCTCCCTTCATCCCAGCTTCGCAACCGTCGTCAAATTCCCAGAGGGATTCCTCTCAAGCTTCCTTAATTCATGGTAGTCGTCCAGTACGCTCGTCTCCGCTACCTGTTGAGATAGACGACGCTGTTCCTCTTGTCCCACCTGAAGGCAACAACAATCCAACCCACTTTGAAATACCTCCTCCTCCGATCGAAGAACATCGATTGCCTCCTGCCTATCATCAGCATTTCATGCCGCTATCCCACGGCGTCCGGACGGTCATAAGCTTCAATGGTGTAGAGTATCTTGTTCGCATACTGCAGTATCTTGATAGCAGTTTAGAAGGCGCTTCGACAGAGAAAATTTGGTGCAACTCTGTTCGAGCCTCGCAGTTGACTCGGGGATCGTTGGTGGTCTTGTTCGTTGGACACCGAGAATGCTTAGTAGAGGTCATAGCTATCCTTGATGGAACAGCCTCGATGTTGATGAAGACAGAATTTCACCTATCTGAATTCAAACTTGATCCGAACGCTCCTGGCTATATAACCTGGCTTCCTGGAATGAGTATGGTAATGAGCATATGCGGGATGCAATATTTGGTAAAGCAGATACATAGTCTGGATGGGACGTTATCCCAACAAGGACTAGATTTTTCTCAAGCCAAAATCCCG
This sequence comes from Lentinula boryana, assembly GCA_027886635.1. NCBI lineage: Eukaryota > Fungi > Basidiomycota > Agaricomycetes > Agaricales > Omphalotaceae > Lentinula > Lentinula boryana. The sequence goes on from MU790516.1 coordinate 23,896, forward strand.
GTCATTGACTCGCGATATTGTATTGGACCCCGTGCTCATACTCATGCAATTCTCTACGTTGGAACATTCGCATACCTTGTTTGGATCCAACGGGAACTTGCACCCTCTCCCAGCTCAACAAGCTCGGAGGCTGTCGAGTTGGATTCGGGCTATGGACTGAGGCCTAGTCGCGATCCGTCGAAGCAGCTGTGCACCTGTATCGGGAACAAAGATGGAGAGTTCAATATTTTCTCGCATGGCAATACGTTCTTGAAGTTACAACACTCTCATACTTACCTACATCCTCCGGAGAAGTCGATCTACAGGATGCAGGTCACTATTGAACGGGGTCACCTCGTTTACTTCTTCCACCGTTTACATGAGTCTCAATACTCGGATTACCATTTCCGTGAACTCTTTATAGGCACATGTTGGTCTATAACTGAAATGACCTTTCGCCCAGTGCATCTTACGAGAACCAGAATCGATTCTCTGTCTGATAGTAGTAGTTTTGACTCGTTCTCTGAAGAGCCTGAGCCGGACGGGTGGTTTGATGTTTCGAATGTGCGCAGAGGGGTTTTTGATATGACGTTTCCCTCCCGTAGCATTATCAAACTAAAACTACTCAGTGATCCGCTTGAGTGGCCAACCTTGGATCGACTAGCATCTTCTCAAATTTAAACGTCGTCGTATTTTGTTACATTTGTCTCTGTGTTTATCATACTTCCTATATAATGCTACGTCTAATTTGATAACAACCGGATTATGACAAAACTCGGTGTCTATTCCTGTTTCAACTCCTCTAACAACTCCTCTAACCGGTGCCATTCTGGATCATCCTCAAAATCTTCCCTCGTTCTTCCCATGAAACTCCGAACAATACTTTTCGCTTGCAGTCTCCATTTCTTTGTACTACCACTCGCTTCCAGTTGAGCCCCTAGATTCTTGAGTATATCCACGATTTCCTCAACTTCATCGATTGCGTCTCTCCATGTTGTCCTTCCCGCATCTACCGTATTAATTTCACCTCTCGTTAATTTCCCGGCGTCACTTTCTCTATAAGCGTCCATCCATGCCTTCATAGTATCTTCCCACCGCCCCATCCAAGTCAACAATCGGGCATAAGCGCGGAATACTCGAGCGGAGGAGACACGAGGAAGGATGATGCGGTCGAATAAGTCGAGTACGCGGGGTTGGAGACCGCGTCCTTCATTAGGATTGGTGGCAGGACTACTTGAACTGTTTCTAGCTTCCTGAGGATCAGAAGACACGTGAGTGACTGCGTTGACTAATCGGTCAAGGACATCTTCATCAAGAATAACGTCATCTGGTTTATTACTCGTCTCTTCGACAACTCGTCCTAAGGCTCGGCATGCTTCCGCAAGCTCTCCGACGTCGACAGCGATGATCATGTAGTTGGACCACATTCGCCAGTTGTCGTAACTCCTTTTGAGGCCTTCCTTGAGCGCTCTGAAAGCGAGCTGCTTGTTACTATGGGAAACGATAGTAGGATCCTGATGATATTTGAGCATAGCGTAAGATAGCGAAGAAGCAATGAAACCTACCACTGAATCATCGTCTTTGTGGGATTGCTCGATCCGCAGATACATACTTGCTATATTACTCCAACTTTCTCCGTCTTCCTCATCAATTGTCACACAACGAGCAAAAGCATCCTTCGCACCCTGCCAATCCTCCAGACGCATGCAAGTGCAACCAAGAATGAACCAGGACTTGGAAAGCAGCGGCTCGATTTTCACAGCTTGTTGTAAACACTCTCTAGCGAGTTCATATTCCGTTCTTGCAAAGTAAAATCCACCCAAAGAACGCATAGCGCGACCTGAGGTGCTTTTCGAGATCTCCCAAGCATGTTTGTAATGTTCCACGGCATGCTCTGGATCAAGGTCCCCAAGGATACACCACAATTTTGCTTCCCTGGCGGAGTCAAACCTTTGCAGTCTTTTGATTGCGCCAGATGCTTTCTCGCGCGAGATGACTGCTTCCGACTCAATTTTGTTACCTGCAAGCAGATCCTTCACGATGGCAATTCCTCGATCTGGGCGTTCCAATGATACATGACATTTCACCACCTCCTCCCACATTTCCAGCCGCTCATATATGTCCATGGCTGATTTGATCACTCCGAGGCTAATGAAACGATTAGCAAGCTCACGTTCCAATTCCCATTTTGGAGGAAGGGAAATCGAATGCAGGTAGCGTAAGCGTTCAGAAGCTGGAGCGGCCTCAGCATCAGTCGCAGGAATTTGATCCACAAGTGCTTGGAGCTGCAGTGCAGAGCGTTCTATTGTCCGCGTACGGTTAGCCTCTAAGCGGGAACGTATGAGTAGTGCCATTGTGTGAATTGTCCAATTACGAGGATGGGAGACGACTCGAGAAACATAAGGAGACATCTGCTCGGATGTGAGACCGTGCAAAGGTGAGGTATTTCGAACATTGAGGCAAAGGGAGAGAAGTATGCATTGATCCAAAGGGTGTAGCGGAGGCTGGTTTGATGGATCAAGATAATGCAGGGAAGACGAAGACGTGTCAGAGGACGATTTAGATGATGTGAACTCGGTCTGTTCGAGTAGAGTATCGTCATTGAGTGCGAGCGTCTCAGGAATGATCGCCTGGCTTGATCCGTTCGTCGACGTTATGTCTATCCTTTGAGGACCTTCATCTGGGAGATGGCTTTCTGCCAGTAGCACAAGCTGACTAAGTTCATTCTGCTGGAACTTCGTACGCTTACCAAGCGCACCAGTTAAGTCGTATTGTAGGTCGGTAGCTCGCGCTGCTTTGACAAAATATTCAGCAGCGATTTTGTCCTGCTGGAACGTGTGATAAAGGAGGCCGTGCTCCAGAAGCAGTCGACCCGCCATATCAGGATTGTTCGAGGCGAATGGATTCTGCCAGCGTTTAAAATTCATCATAACATCGTCCGAAAGTACTACGGGCTCATCAAGTACTCTTTGATGAGCGAGATGAGCGCGAAGCCGCCACCAAATGGTAGTCTGACAGTGTTGATAGGGCTCATCTAGAAGAATCTGAGCGAGGCGCAGAAATAAAGCGTGTTGAGTGAGGTGATAAGCTGGTTCCCCACCAGACGCGAGTTCAGCGATGGAGAGTTGATTAAGAGATTCATCTGAGTAATTGCGAGGCTCTTTGTGTGATAAAATGTCGAATGGCCTGAAGTCTAGATCAGGTCCAGTCCAGTTGACCTGCATGAACGCGTTCAGGCAGGCTACGGCAAAGACTAAGCGCAAAAGTTCGTTTTCCTGTTTGTCTTGCGTTAGCGACGCAGATATATTGAAGGAGTTCTTTAACGTATCGGCGGGTCTGAATTTGAATAATTGTTGAGCATAAGAAGATGTGAGTGCTTCGGCGAAGCGGCCTCTTACAACAGCTTGGGCGACATTCACCGCCGGATTTTGTGGAATGGAGTCCTCCCATTGTCCAGTCAGCAAAGATTTCTCAACGGCTTTGACTTCCATGTGAACCCAGCTGGAGAGAGGGAACGAAAGTTTTCAAAGCGCTTATCGATTGAGATTCATCAATTTGTAAGGCGCTCGCCGCTAACAAAGTTGGTCTTACTAAAATGATGCACTAATCCTTGATGTTCTTGGCACCAATGATACATTACACCAGTACAACAATAACAAGATATATCAAGAATACGTTCAATACGTTCAATGACTAGCTCGAACTAAGAGCTTTAGGTTTCAACGGGTATACTCTCCACCGGCACGGGGAAGGTATGACCTCCGAGTCCCTCGTCGACTTCGACTTCGCCGTCCGCATCTACATCTCCTCTCATGAGGAAAAGAGGGTCCATGACCTCAGCTAATGCTTCCTCGCGCTCGTCTTCCTCTTCTTGACTCATGGGAACATGGGTGACCTTGATAACGTCCCATTTATCCTCGTACTGCTCGTACGCCTAGGAAAATATCATGAATAGACAGTAATCACGATATTCGAAGATGATGCTAACGTTTGCACGCTTTTTCTTCAAAAACATCTTGCGTTCGATATTCTTGTAATATGCACCTCTTTGCCTTTTGGCAGGTTTTCGATCGTTAAATACATCATCAAAGGTCGAGGTTGATCCACCATCTTCGAATACAAGAAGGAATTCGTTCGGCACTTCCTGTTCGACCTTGACAGTTTCATAGTCACGGATGAACTTGAAGACTGTTGGCTGAAAAGAAGAAATTATGATCGTTCATTCCTAATATATTACACAAAACGGTACCCACCTCTTCGTTCTCGGGAATTTCATATGGCTGAACGGAGCTACGTACTTGATTGAATTTGAGCGCGCCTTCATCTTGTTCAGTGAGATAGAAGGCAAGGAAAGAGTCGTGGTCTGATTTCATCGGTCGAAGAATCGCACAATCTAACCTTGGATCTTCAACCTGTAAGACCCATCAGCGCACTATATTTGAGCAGACACAGGGAGGCACGCACATCGACTGGTCTTTCTCCAGGTCGTTCTGAAAAACGGAACAAATCGTATTGATTTGCCCAAATTTTACTGTCAGGTAAAATTTCATACGACTCTACTGCAGTGACGTTCGGTTTGTTCGGGTGTCGGAGTTCCTCCAGTGAGAAGTTCTCATTGCATTCAAGGAATGACGTTTCGATGTCGCGGAGCTGTGCTTCTCGCGAAACATCAATGGGAGGAAGTGCGACATGTTTTCTATGATTGTTGTGGTGGGTATGGGTCGAGATAAGTCATATGACACGCACGATTCATTCGCAGCAGAGCGTTGTGCTCTGTCGCTAGTGTATTCTGTCTTCCGCAGCCAGGCAACTTGTCCCAATGAATGAATCGCTGAAGGCGTACTTGACCCAGTATGATTCCCATTCATATAAGCCGATGATGAACCAGAGTCATACGCCAGAAACTCATCCTTAGGATCGAGTTTGGGTAGATTATGAGGATCTGGGTTCAATGCTACAGCGACCGGTCGTGTTAGCCATCAGAATATTTGAAGGCAAATACCACCCAACCCGAATCATCAGCATTCTCTTCCCAAAGTGATTCCCAATTCCCCAAGTCTAGTGGCATTCCACACTCTGCATCCACTATCATTGGCAAAGGGGTATTATTCGCGATAGAGTTGAGAAATTCAGGTTGAGCATAGCGCATGGGATCTGTTGGTATGTCGAGGAGTTTTGGTGGACAAGGCGGTGGAGATAGTGGGTTTGCATATCGGACGCGCACCAGAAGATCTAATTTACTGGTGAAGGATGTTTGTTGGTCATAAGAAGAAGTCGTGAAAAGGCTGATGATACCTTTTTTTGAAACTCATTAACGCGTTGAAGAAACCAAAACGATTTATTTACATTACCAAAACCGCCGCCGTTGTTTTTGCCGCCGGCATGTCTCCGCGTTTTTTTCCTTATTCACACCTCGTATTTCGTTCTGGCATTCCAGTTATCGCTGTTTCTGGCTTTCATATCCAACTCATACATGCCTCGCAAGTATTCACTGAATATAAGCTGTATATCTAGCTGAAGTCTCGTGCCTAGAACTGGAGCTGTTCTCTTCTCAACACTCAATTCGCCTCCATACATCCAGGAATCACTGAAAAAATCGGGGCCGATCCGATGTGCAGTCTTGGATAACTCCAACACACATCTTGTTACTTTGGCTGATGATAAAAAACTGAAGGTATGGAAGCTTGATGGTCTGGAACTTTTACATGAAAGGCTTGTCTTCACTTGCTCGCTCTTCGACGTGAAGACTGATCAAAATACATTTCAGGGAGCTTCCGAAAAGGCCAACTAGTGCAACGTGCACCGTCGATGGTCAAACTATTGTGGTAGCAGACAAATTCGGGGATGTTTTTAGGTATGCGGAACGGTCACTACACCCAACAGACATTCACGCGTACAACAGCTACCCATTACACCCTCCACCCGGTTCAGAATCTCAAGTATCGACATCTGCTCCCTTGCCCCAGGAAGACAGCACTACTCCTGATGAAGAAATCTCTGTTTATGCGACTGCGGACATCACACTACCAGCGGCTGAAACATCCTCGAAGAAACGCAAATCAAAGAAGCAAAAATTACATGAAAATCCTCCAGCTCCACGAAGTTCTCTGGCATCCCATGTACCTACTTCAGACGGGACTCTGATTTTGGGACACACTTCCCTTCTAACATGTTTCTTTCTAACACCGGACAATAAATACATTGTCACTGCCGATCGGGACGAGCACATACGCATTAGCTGGTATCCTCAGGGATTTTGTATAGAATCGTTCTGTCTAGGGCATACTCAGTCAGTCGGACCCAAATTTCAGAAGAGTCCAATTTGCTGACATATTTGGACAGATTTGTGTCCGCAGTACATATACCCTCTGATCGCCCAGGCACTTTGATTTCTGGTGGAGGTGATGCTGAACTAAAAATATGGGACTGGCGTTCCGGAAAGCATGAAATGGATATTCCGATTCTGGATTCGGTCAAACCATACATAAAAGTCAAAGTGAAATCATGCACACGAACTGCATCCACTAACTCTACGGAAGAACAAGCGGATCAAAGCCGAGAAGGGACTGAACACCAAGAATCTGCCCCACCTGCTAGCGAAGAGCAGGCTGTCCTCGCGGTTCAGAAAATCCGTACCCTGTCGGATTACATCTTGTTTACTGTTACTGGGTAAGTTGTACAACACATTTGGTGCAACAATTTACATGTATTCCCAGAGGTTCAGCATTATTTTCTGCCCCTTTCCTAAATGGCACTTCAACAGCTCCCTCGGTGCACGCTGTGAATTTTGGCAAACCTGTTCTCAATTTCACGATTGCTCCCGACAAACGGATATGGGTGAACATAGACTTAAACTGGTCAGAAAACGGAGATGATTCACAGGCTGGAAAGGCGATACGAGTAGTGAACCTTGCTGCCGATGGACAGGTAACATTGTGCTCTCATACGACACTATCTCACAAGTTCAACGAATTCTTTTAGCTGTCAGATGTTTCACTTACGTCTACCCCACCTATTTTGGACGCGCTTCAGGAGAAATGTTTGATAGAAGGTGCCGGTCTTCTACATCTCTCGACAAAAAGCAACGCTAACCTGAAGACAGCATCAGCCGAAGATCTTGCAACACTCAATTTTTATTCCTCCCTCAAGTCGTTGCCCAAAAACACTGGCGAATACGATGGGGATGATGATGACTTGGGCAACGCAACGCCACGAGCAACTGGCATCCCCAAGAATATCAGGACCAACACGAGAAAGCAATCGCAGGGTCCAGGAGGCGGCAAGAAGGAGCAGGGTAAACTCAAGTCCCAGAAAGCGGTTGCCGAGAAGACAAAGAAGCACGGAAATCAGAGTGTAGACAGGGATGTGGAAGATGTGGTTCCACATGAGGAATATGCGTCAGAATCGAAGCTCTTGAAGTCTGAAGACCCGGTCACTGAAGCTGACTCCGAGGATATTCGTATGCTAGACAGCTGATAGAATGTTGGAATTCAGTATATTATTACAGAGCGTCTAAATGGGAAGATTCATTAATCATTAGTCAGGAGAACCTGCTGCGCAAACTCGAGATAAAAATATGATCTGTCCACCTTCTTACGCCGAACCTCATATCCATGAATCCAGCAGTGAACAAGCATAATCCAGATAAGCCGCTGGTGCTCCGGTGTACATTCAATGGAAACAACAAGAAAATCACCTATCGGTCAGCTCAGGGCTGCACGTATGAACATCTACGGTCAAAGGTGCGCATTGGTGTAACTCTTTCCACAATGTTCATTGAATCAAATAGCGTCGCCGTAGATCGAGCAATGCTTTTCGCTGTCTGCCTTCCCGTTCGAAATCTCGTACAAGGACGACGACGGAGAGATATGCAAGATATTCGCTGATGATCATCTTACCGACGCAATACAGTACTTTCGTAGCTCTGCAGATGATGCCTCTGCATCCTCTGCATCCTCTATCTTCTCCGGGCGCAGCTTTGGAAATAACAGAAGGATAACCCTTCGTCTACAGATCGAGGTCGAGTACGACGGTCCAAGTCTGTCTGACACAAGTTCAATAGTCAGTATAGATGAGTATAGGAGCAGGAATAGTAGTGCAAGCGAGCGATTACCTCCGTTCATTGTCCGAGGACCAGATGATGATTCCGTCACGGTCAGTTCTTGGGACAATGGGCGGCTATCTGCCATCGGAAGTTCTGCCCGTAATCGAGGACCATCACCACTGCCTGACCCTTCTTCAGAGCTCTCTGGAGAATCTTCATGGGACACACTGTCTCGCTCTACGAGACGCATTCAGCTCGACTCGAATACACGTTCTGCGAGGCAAAACCAGGATCCATTCGCTGACTCTAATGGTGAACCTTCCCCGAACTCCGTATTCGAACGTTTAAGGCAGGAAGACGATGCTGCTAGACCAAACTATAATCTGCTGCTCTCTGACCAACGGAGAGCAGACTGGGTCACGGAACAGGAAAAGCGCGTAAAACAGTTACAGGGTGTTCTTCCTGCTTCGTCAGCTTCGGACGAACTTTCGTTACTCGAACAGGAGGACCAAGTGGGTGACTTGTCACTGCAACGTGCTCCGACTGGGAAGTTATATTATATGTACGGCTCGGGAACTTCTCAATCTCAAGTGGCTGGATTTGAAGATAGAGAGATTGAAATAGATCCAAGCATTGACGGCGGAATAAATGGTAAACCACGTCCTACATCAAGACACTTGAACTGGGTTGCTGCGCAGCAACAGAATCGTGCAGTAGCTAACCTGCCACATCTCCATTGTTCCGAACCTTCTCTCGATACAGTCATTCCGGCAGAGATATTTCGTCAAGAGGACCTCACTTGTTGCTCAGGCTGTGACCGCTCACTTGAATCAATCAAATATGTTTGTGAAATCTGTGGGGAGAAAGAAGCCGGCTCTCACCTATCATCCCCAACTTCCTCCAACAAGGGTAAAGGTCGGGATTCACCTCCACAGTTCATATATCCCCCTACTGCGCATCAAACCAATATTTACTCCTCGTCGATGTCTCCTAGCTTTTCGAGCTCCTCCAACACATTTGTAGCACGTCATTCGATATCCAAGCGCAGGCCATTACCTCCGGAACCAAGCATGAGCACTTCTTTGACTACTTTGGTACCTCCTTCTGTACCTTTGAAGAAGACGGAGACTGGGTTTGAACTCTGTCCCTTATGTGTGGAAGAATTAGGCTACATACATGCTCTTGAGAGTCAGTCTACAAATGAACCAGGCTTGTCTCCAACGGCGAGTAACTTTTCGTCATCTTCCCTCGGAGACGCAGCCGCCCAACGCAGAAGAGCCGCACCCAAAGAGAAAGGTCAATTGAGACATGTATACATAGAAAGATCGTGGAGCCATCGCGGATGGGATGACGTTGGTCAGAACTGCTTCACTTCTTCATTCATGAACACGCTAATGTTCTATACTAGTCCATACCGATGCGGAAACAGAAATTTGCTCTGCCTGCGGCGTCAAAACATCGACTCATAACAAGATGTACAAGTGCGCATCATGTCCACGATATCAGCTATGCCGTGCCTGCTATAGGTATGGCTATTTTCATTGCTTTACCGTTCACAAATGTTCAACCTTCCTTCTAGTCAAGTGCATGAGATCCATCCTTCACACGCATTCCTTGTGCTAAGAGGAGGAAAACTTCCTCGTTCTCTGAGTGATTCCGAACTACTCACTTACTCAGACTTGCTGAATACCCCAGAGGAACAGTGTAAGCGTGATTTTCTGTTCATTGAATTCTGCTCATCTTCGAAAAGCCAACGTCCACTTGGGAATCAAATGTCTAAAGTAAGCTCTGTTGTGTCTTCTTGTCCGTTTCAGAGCCTCTTATTCACATCCTTCACCGAATAAAGCTGCTGTAGGCCGATAGTGGGGGTTCGCTTCCACTGCCTAGTATGTGACAATGTCGACATTTGCTCGGAATGTGAATTAGCTGGGCTCCCTGGTAATATCGACTCTGCAGACGGTGGACACGTGTATTCACACATCTCGATTAAGGTAAAGTCCCTTGCGCAGCGTGCTTCCCTCATACATATGTGCTCTTTGCTCCATCTAGATTCCGTTTCCTCTGCCTTATAATAAAGTAAGCAAAACTTGTGCTAATCCTCATTAGCTGCCCACTTTTACTTGCCTCAGATTCAATCCGTTAGTCGGAAGGCAAGAACCCTCTGGTCCAACGGTGCAGAACACTCCAAAGCAGCATCAGAAATATCGTCATACGCTCGTACTGTAATCGGGACTGGGAACATGCATACTTCTGAACCTATCAACGAAGACCATGGAATTGCATGCAATAGTTGTAAGAAAGTAAGCATTACAACGTATCCTATACCTAGCTTGCTCATTTCCAAATCCCGAACAGCCTATAAGCGGGGTCAGATATCAATGTGCGAACTGCCCTGCTCCCCAGTCGGGATATAACTTGGTGAATACACCCAATTTTCTCCGCTCGTTCCTCTTTGTTCTTATTTATCCCTTGCAGTGCTCCTCCTGTGAGAAGGTGTCATACACAGTGCACAACCCCATGCATGCATTCTTCAAACTGCCTAGACCAGTGGATCAGCCCATTACGTCGAATATCCCAATGATTCCTGAACTGTGAGTGATGTGGTGAACATACAAAGCGAGCGTTTATTTAAAATTGTTTATGGGTAGCTACGAACCTGGTCCTTCATCTATGGTGGATAATATTGGAAACCCCGCGGGTGCATATTATCCCTGTTGTTCAATGATCGTCATTCAAATGTTTCTCAGGCTATCTCTCAACAATAACCCATCCTGGAGTTTATTGTGATTGCTGTGTCACCAAAATACAGGGAGCATGGTTTCACTGTGCATATTGCGGAAAAGATCTATGCAGCACCTGCGAGTCGTTGGATACCCACAATGACACTCACATATTCTTAGTTCTCAAGTCTCTAGTGAGTTCAGATATCTTGGTAGTGTTTGTCACATCACAACTCACTGTTGTGTTAGGTTAACATGCAAAGTCTGAAGTGTGTGCACCATAGTGGTAAATACATCCTGATTACTGACTTTTCTGTAGAAAACTACTGGTTGATATGGAGAGTCCTTCACCAATCATCAACTACCAAATCTACACTCCAGACTAGCTTGTGGTTACATCTCTAATCATGTTTACCTGTTCATATTGTTTCATGTAACACTACATTTGCTTTCGGAGTTGGTTCATAACAAGCAGTGATTGAAGAATTGGTAAATTGGATCATGCATGGTGGAAGCAGTTTTGATAGCTAGCCCTTCTTAAAACCTGCAGAGGACTGTTTTTTAAAGTACACAAAGCTGCGAATAAAACCACGCACCTAAACGCCGGCGTTCATAGAACAGATCTGTCCTACTTGCACCCAGATTAACGATCTTGGGACAACCGTCTCGGTCCTTCTCAAGCCTTGTGCACTCGGCACAATAGTATGCGTCAGAAATTCCTGTCCAGTACGATGCATGAGAATGAGGTAACGTCAATTATATGAGCACGTACCAGGTGAGCCACAGATGATGCATCGACCACCGTAAGTACCAAAATTACATTCGTCGCAGATGCGTACCAGAGTCTCCGGACGGACGTATGAATCGCATACCGGGCTGACATACGAGATTGAAGTCAGCCGGCTCCAGGGAACAGACAGCACAGGTGTACAGACTCACCATTTCCCATCGCATTTTTCGCAAAGGCGTCCGATAGCTACACGAAGATGAGCCAACGAAGGCTGACAATGCTCATCAAGCTTACCGATTCCTGGTTGCCTCCGACACATTATGAGATCTGAACAGCAAAGGTGTTTCAAGACATATAGATAGGCCTTATAAGTAAAGCACATACCTGGGTGATGCTTGGACATGGTAAAGGAAGGAGTTTAACGTCGATATCAAAGAGTGCAATGTAAGCATGACCTCTCAGGTTAGGGTTAGGGAAGGGCCGAACGCGTCTTCCTAGCTTCACTGACCTAAACTACGTCTATGCCACTGGCGGATGAGTATGACACAGGTACTGTATTTTGATACATAAGTATATAACACATTTGGTTACAGAGAGCATCCTTATAGAGATGGTAATATTATACTCTCCTTCTCTTCCTGCTCCTGCTATCGGATGAGTTCTCATTAACCCATCTTTCTTCTTCGTCAACATCCATCTCATCTCTCTTCCTACGCTTCACAGCACGTAAAGCCATGGACTTCAGGTAATCCATCAAGTACAATGTCCAGGGCTGACGTGTCACTTTCCTCACAAAAGCCGGTTGAGAAACAACACGCGGTGTTAAAGGAGAGCTCGGGTCATCGTCATCACCCCTCGAGTCAAGCAACGTCTTCAGAGTTTGCAATTTCTCGACTGTGGCGCTGTACAACCCCGGGTGAGGTATAACGTACACTCGTGGAGGAATTAATGGATAGAACTCGTTTTGTAGTTCATGGATGAGCTCGTGGATGGTTCTGCCAGTTCTCTTGGCTTGCCTGAGGCGATTGGTGAGCTCGGCTGTAGTGGGAGGAGTAAACGGCCTAAACGATCTGGACGGAATATCCTCCGTATCTGTGTTCAATCCTTCATCAGGATGGACAGTAGCTGACGCGGCTGGCGGTAAGTCTGAAGTAGGAGATGCAGCTACTTTATCATCATCCTTGTCCGAGTCACTGTTGCTCTCACTTCTTATTCTTAAGAGAACAGGGAAAAAGTAGTCAGCTCCTCGTTCAATAACACGATACAGATACAGAGAGACCCACCCGTCCTTATGGTCGTCTTGATCTACTGCCGGTTTAGATTCATCGTGCGACTCGGCACAGAAGGTGGCGGAAATATCCGGTTTCGTTCTTGACAACACAAAAAACAATTATCGTGGTCAGTCCAGCTCCTTGTTTGAGGACATGATACAGAGATGCTTACTCGTTCCCGTGGCCGTCTTGATTTACTACCGCATTGGACAATAACGGTTTGGATTCATCTTCCGACGCGGTACAGGATGTGGCGGAAATGTCTGGTTTCGTTCTTGACAACACAAAACACAATCATCGTAGTTAGTTCAGCTCCTCGTCCAAGGGCATGACACAGGGATGCTTACTCGTTCTCATGGTCGTCTTGACCGCCTACCCGACCGAACGTAAACGGGTTAGATCCATCGTTCGTCGCCGCAACATAAAAGACGTGGCTAAAATCCGATGGGTGGTTTTAAGAGCACAAAAAAAATTATTGTGGTCAGTCCGTCATTCAAAGGGTATGGAGCAGAGCTTACCTGTTGACAAGATAATAGGTGCGGGGAAATTGAGAGCGCGGTTGTGAAGACATAGCAGCTACTGTGTGATCGTCGAACGCTCTTATTGTGTTCTGATGGTTATTGTCTTAAGGAGGCGTTAGTAGGTTATATCGATACCACTGGATGCTACTGACTTTATCGATAGTGATTTGTGGCGAAAGGAAGAGAGAGAGAGAGATGTGGGCGTACACCTGCAATGCGTTTATATATATGTGAATTTCCAAACTCACAGCTTTCATTAGGCCGGCTTGATTCGTGAGTCGAACAGGTGTTAAACGCATGACGGGGCCAAAGCATTATTATCCAATTTGGAGGTCAAAAAAACATAGCATTGCATAATTAACATGACTGACCACGCGTCTTTACGGTCGCGGTAAGTTGTAATTATTGACTTGTACGTGCTCTGATAGGCGAGTGCTCCTTCTGCCCATTATTATCAGGGGGTAGAGGCCAACAATAAAAGAATTCCTCGAATATGCTTAATCTCAAGCGATACAGCCAGCTCCTAAGGATCCAAAGATACCGTTACTATGATTCCCTTTTGTCATAGCATTTCGTTTATACAATATGTCATACACGCTTAATGCTGGCCCCGTCGACGCCTTGAACCACCCTGTCTGCCTTTCCTACCACCTTGTCGTTCCATCGCGCCATTTACCGTGATATTCCTCAAGCAACAGGAACTTAAATAACCCTCCTGCCATACGCATTGTCACGCGGATATATTTTCTCAGTTCTACTACTATATCCAGCCAGCCTCAGCTTCTGTCCCGTGCGTTTTTAAAACATCTCCTCGAAATCAACTAGATCATGTGGAATGAAGTTCTCCCCAAAGTATACCCAAAAGTATAGCAGAAAATTGTACACACGTCCTTGCAACCTTGAATTGTATCCGGCGTGTCGGGGATTTGCAATGCTCGATACAAGTGATACCATCCGTTCAAGCTTTCCACATCACTTCCGTAGAATGCATTGAATTATTGCGCAATGGCATTTCGTATCTCAGCGAGGGTTTCCTTTCGTTTGTCGCCTTCTCGATCCCAACTGTACAAGTCACAAAGCTTCCAAAATTAAGCCATTGTTTGGCGAGCGGATCATAATCGAATAATTCATAGTGCTCGAAGAACGATTGGATTGGATTTAAGGCCTCGGACTGAGATGGACTGAGATCATTCTGCAATTGTGGTGCTCTTCAACCAGCTCTCCCCAATGTTACAACCAGCGCACACCTGTTGAAATACATCGTTAGGGGAAAGATGATGGGAACATCTCATCTCTCACTCTCTTCTATCTACTAATATCCTACAATCGTAAATGATGGACAGGCGTTAAGTTATGAAATGCCAGTGGTGAAATCACAGGAGTTTGTGTTAGTCTTTCTATACGAGTACATACCAGCTGCTTGTGAATCGACAGGTTACTGGCCAGTCCGGGACCTCAAGCTTCATCTCCGCCATCCTCTATGCTATCTTTCATTCTCTGCTGAAAGTGCACCTGTGTGCGGAAAATGCGCGGCGAGTAAGGAAACCACATCGGCCTTGGTCAGCATCCCGTCGAGTTGGCCTCGATGAGTGAAAAGGATTTGGTGCAAGTTCTACGTGAGTATAGAAAACGGCTTGAGTTTTTGAGAGAATTGAACTGTGACACAAATACTCGCCATTTTCTGGAACATGCGCACGACTACAGCTTGAGGTACTTCTTTCCGAAGGTGGAGAATGGAGTTTTCCAAGCAAGCTGTCAGATCGATATTGTTTTCGACTGAAGGGAGCTGTTGTTTTGGGGAGGAAAATCGACATTTTTTGATGCTTGTGTCCGCAGAGAGATGAAGACCTGTGAATCGAATTGACTGACTGCGCCTGAAAAACTTTTGAGATGTTCGACTAACCGAGGAAAGATAGCAGTTTATTGCGGGTAGCATATCCTATCAAATCCCTTCCTCGTACTACTGGAAATCCATGGAAGTCATATTTGTTGGTCAGATTTTCTGTGAACAATATGAGGCATGTAGAACTTCATAATTCACTGATCATGCTACATACCTATATCTTTCAACGTCGAATGACCTTCCTGAATCTTAACCAGCGTTCCAAAAGGTCTCATTGCATCCGCAGCTGTTCTTCCCCTATCGTTGTAGTCCACAGGAGGGATGAAAGGATATTGTCTCATAGCAATCCAAACGTTGTATATCCCATCCTCCCCGAGCGCATCCCCGACCCATTTCGCAGACATGACGCCAACCATGATTGGTAAAACATGGGACAACGCGCCAGTCAACTATATAAGCAAGCAATGAGTGACAAATCGTGACATATTATGCTCAGACCCAATTTTAGAAAAGTTCACCTCGAACAGGATTACCACAAGAGAAACTTGATTGCTTGAATGTCAGATATACATTTCATAAACCACCATTTGTATTGTTTACTCACCGGTCATCCGCGTCACACCGCCTAACATCGCAGAAGCTCCAATGACAGAGTAGAAGCCAGGGGAGACGCATCGTATAGTGGGATCCGGGGGACACGATAGGAAAAGCCATGCTTTGGGGTAAGCTGTTTGTATCGATTGTCTGTTGTGTCATGGTCATTGGTCAATTTCCTCAGCAACACCAGAGGATATCACTCACGTTAACATCCCGACAGCACGTCCGATACAAGCTCCTATCGCAATGGTAGGCAAGAAAATACCAGCAGGAACCTACAATGAATCTTTAACCATAGAATTTTCAAAACTTCCAGGATACGACTTACCATCATTCCAAACGTCCACGCAGTAAGGACTAGTTTGATGGCTGCAGAAATGAGAAGCAGGAAAACGTTCTCCCACATTGCTGTCGGGCTGTCAAGTTAAGCACCTGTAAGGGTATTGTAATAAGCACGCTATAAATCTTGACGCACTTGCATAAACCGTGATAGTCTCCTCTTGCAGGATCACACTCTTGGAACAAGTTCGCAACCAACTCCGATGATTGTACGCTACATAAAAAGTTGAGGATAAATACGATGTTAATGAACAATGCAAGGAAAACAAACCGGGTGAAGACAACAAGGTAAGCTATGGCCGCTGTGATGGCACTAACCGTGGCCACCTCCAGAATAGGATATTGGTTGAGAACGCTGTTTTTTCGATAGAGCGCAATCTCAACATTGAGTTTGATCAGAAGAGACCCAAGAACGCCCTGGTTGATATAGAATAGAATTTGTGAGAAGTGTAAAGGGGTGGTAGGTGACCTTGATACTTACACCAATGACACCAAGTGTCAACCACGGAATCTACATATGACGATCAACACAGAAGATCATTCCCTCATCCATTCGTAAAAACTCACTAACTCGAAGGCTCTCCAAGTATCGCCGCCACTGGTGACCTAAAGACCTCTTGTTAGACTAACGCTGGCGACAAACAATGATAGGCCTAGGTGCACTTGAAACAGAACGAGCTTCGATGTCCCAAACGGGTCGATATATTGCAGAGATACTGCTGCTATGGCAGATGCCACAAATCCCCGCCACATGACGTCCGATTCGAGGGCAAAGGTGTCCAACTCTGAAAGAATGAGGAGTTAATGAAGATGAAGAAACAGTGATACGGATGCGAACCTTCGAGACAAAATATTACACCACCTAGCGGACTGCCAAAAGCAACAGACACACCAGCCGCTGCAGCAGCGGCTAGTAGCTTACGTTTCTGAGCTGGCAAGCTGAGATCAGTGCAAGGACAGAAGTTGAGAGTAGACCGTGTACCTTCACTGTGTTTAAATTGGTTGAAAAACCGAGACAGCATATATGCCATGCAACAAGCTACATGTACTAGAGGCCCCTTCGATAGTGGTAAGCGAAGAGTGATAAGAAGCTCTTCTGCCTATGTTTGCTCACTTCCTTTCCAAGAGATAAGCCAGAAGCTACTGCAAGTGCCAACCCAAGAGCCTTGATGAGTAGTGTCCAGGGAGTGAGAAAGGCGTCAAAAACATAGCCGCCAAGAATCTAGCAAGAGACATCTAACTTGAAGTGTTATTAACAAGATCTGCATGAACTCACAGCCTTGATTTCAGGAACTATCCCAGCAGATTAGAATGTAACATAACCGTTGAAGAACGCCTTACTTCCTGTGTGAAACGCACTGTAGATAGGTTACAAGAGAGTGCATTAACGCTAGGAATGGGCGACATACTAAGGCGCATAAATATTCACTAAGAAGGCGGCACTTCCAGAAAATAGTACCTGCCACAAGCAACGTCTCTGAATTTCTCGTATTGAGGTCAACGGACGAAGGACGTACCGCTAACGTTACATAGATAGATGATTGTAGTAGCGACTGCGCGAATATGCTCCGTACGCTGAAGTATTCACTCCAACTTTGCCAGTCGGTGCAAAACTCTCCAGCTGCGCAAGTGTCAGTACAGAGCGAATGAGCATTACAGATATACGCGCACGATCTAGTCCGCTACAACATGACACTTGGTTATAAAAAAACCCCGCCTGACAGCGACCTTCGCGCAAATCTCCCAGCCTATGAGAGTTCAGAGCACTCAGTCGCCCGACATTGATTAGTCGGACACACCATTTTACGAGAACGTCTAACCAGGCACCTGCCACACCGATTCCAATTCCTGTGGCCACGACCACCAGCCATACGCGCGCAGAGTCCGCCCAGATCGACAGCAAGCTACGAATACTCTTCTGCGACTTCTTCACGTAGTCTCGTTCACGTTCGAGTGCTTCCTCGTGCAACCAGTCGATGGAACTGCCGTCTTTATATTTCATTGCGGATTTCTTTGGTGGATTACCTTGAAGATCTCCATCTTCGCCAAGCTCGAAAGTCTCTTCTTCGCGGATGGTCGTTGAGTCTCTTGAGTTCCAGGATTCCCAAGATTCTTGTGGATGATGACCGGACATCAACTTAAAAGCAACGGTTTAGACGCCCGAAGGACGATTTACATACTAAGCGCCTGTTTATATTTGAAATCTCTACACGCTTATGTGGCTTATGCTTTCTGCTAGAAGTAGTATATTCAGGTGTACTACACTGCTCTGTAGAAGAACTGCACCCTTTTCTACGTCTATATTTGCGGCTGCAGCGCGTCGTCAAAAGGGACGTCAACCAGAAGAGCACGAAGACAAATGGAATTACAACAGGTCTTCGCTGTTCAACTCTTCTTCTACAAACGAAGACTCAACCAAGTTCAAGCTCGTCACTGCCAACGACTTGGAGAGATTCACTCACCCCCCGCGCAGCGTGAAAATGCTCGTCCGCGATTTCATTGAAGACTCGCTTTATAATCCCAATTACGGATACTTTTCCAAGCAGGCTACGATCTTTGATTGGGATAAACGACCGGTCGAATTTTCTGCTATAAGGGATTCAGCGGAATTTGATGCGGTCGTGACCAAACGATATGCAGCTTACGAAGTGGAGAGGCAACTTTGGCATACCCCAACAGAACTTTTCAAGGTGCGTTTAATACGTTTAGATCGTCATGTCGGCCCATATTGACCTGTCTAAGTCAGCCGTGGTACGGAGAAGCCATTGCTCAATGTCTCGTCTCCGAATACTTGCTCAAATATTTC
Organism: Lentinula boryana; assembly: GCA_027886635.1. Lineage (NCBI taxonomy): Eukaryota > Fungi > Basidiomycota > Agaricomycetes > Agaricales > Omphalotaceae > Lentinula > Lentinula boryana. The sequence goes on from MU790516.1 coordinate 42,746, forward strand.
CCTTATGAGGATTTTGTTATCTATGAAATCGGAGCAGGTAATGGGACATTAGCTATGAACATCCTCGACTTCTTACGCCGACACTATCCCTCTGTTTACGACCGGACACGATACACAATAATTGAGATCAGTGAGAATCTCGTCCAGAAACAGCGGCAAAAGCTTCGTCGGTCGCATCCTGGTGTGGAGGTTATTCACAAAAGCATCTTCCATTGGGATAGCCGGGAGCCTGCTCCATGCTTTTTTCTGGCTATGGAGGTCGTTGTGAGTAAGACCTGAACTTCTCTCTGGCAGCACACCACTGAACAGGCTGTTTCCAAACAGGACAATTTCGCGCACGACGTGGTTCGCTACGACCTTGATACTCTTCGGCCGTATCAAGGTTACATAACCATAGACAGCGAAGGAGAATTTGACACGATGTACACCCAGCTAGACGACCCCCTCATAGGATCTTTCCTCGACCTACGCCAAAAGCTAGGCCACCCCCTACCTATTTCACGCTTATTCCGCAACTTTCCAATGACACGACGTCTTTACCGGAACCTCCCGTTTGCTGCCAATTTATCCAAAGAAGAATACATTCCGACTCGTCTTCTAAATCTTCTCCGGACCCTCCGAAACCATTTCCCTCGCCATAGACTTCTACTATCGGACTTTTGTAGCTTGTCGAACACTATACCGGGTGTTAACGCACCAGTAGTCCAGACTAGGGTGCAGAATACCATGGTGGCTTGTGAAACGATACTTGTTCATCAAGGCGCATTCGATATATTCTTCCCGACTAATTTCGAACACCTGAGAGACATTTATGAGTGTATACTCTCTCAACCTTCGACCCAGCCCACGCAGTATCCTGAGTCCCAACTGATTCCGGATCCGATTCCTGATCGCTCGACACCACTTGCATCTAGTGTCAACTCAATCACCCTGGGAGCAAACTTTTTCTCCTCGCACCAGTCTCCAAGTTTGAACCGCAGAAATCCTCTTGACGGAGTTTTCTCCGCGAGCGGGCTTCCCGTTGGAGAACGGATGTCCAGCGTTTTCAAGCATGCAGAGTTTTTAGAAACGTACGCGGATCTCAGTAGGACAGTTCTGCGGAATGGGGAAAACCCTATGTTGGATTTTTATAAGAATGTGAAGTTTTTGTTTTGATGTTTACAAAAAAGGGTGCATTAGCTCGTGAGCGTTCTTAAGTACGCAGGATATATAAATAATAATGAAATGCTTCGCCTAGCTCTCGTGTTTCTAGCGTTGTTCCGGGAACGGTTAAATACCGTTTTCGGAAATGAGGTTGGCCGAAGGTCAGATATATGAACACACCTGTTCCTTTGCGGAGTGTTCTTTACGGTTTCAACGCTGTAATCTATTAAATGAGATGGGCTATAGCGCACCGTATGACTTCGTTGACTTCTTTTGTGCAATCATCGACGACCTGCTGAGGTGGATTCTGTGTGTTTTGGAGTGCAGATGCATCAGGTAGCTACAAGTGACAAGTATCATCTCACATACCCAAATGTCCCCTTTTACAGTCATCATTGCATCCATCGTACCCTTGTCTATCGCGACATCGAAACTGTTGTCATCGAATTTTAGGTCCCGAACGTCCATTTCGTGCCCTGATTAGTCCCAGATGAATTAGATTCTTTGACTCCAAAAAATATATTCTCACATTCCATCTCAGGTCTTGATTCTTCGTGTCGTTCCTTCATTTTTTCAATTACAATTGTCGAGTACTATGCATGTAGTCAAGGCAAAGTTTAGATTTAGATTGTCTTGTCAATTCTTGAATGAGGATTTGGTCGGAACTGACATCGGTATTGACAATGTTAGAGTAGCCGTCATCGTACATCTAGAGAACGATAACCGCAGAGATTTCGTGTGTCAGTCACGCAACTCACTTGCCAGAGTGAGAGTAAGATGGCACACACGTCTTGAGACAATTTTGAATTTCCGCATCCTAACATGAGTATTTTTGAGTGTTTATCTGGTATGAGGTTCTGGAGGATGTCGGCGATTTCAGAGTATGATTTGAACCAGTCAAAAGAGGCGCTATTGGATTCCCTAGCGATAGTTAGACAAGAGTTAATAAGTATTTCTCAAATATTTATCGACATTTGATGTTGAAGGAACAACGAGGTGAACGATGTAATTGAAAAAGTACTTACTGAGCATATCTCTGATTCCTAAGTATATATCGTGGCAAGTTCGTGAGTTAGGTATCTGTCAAGATCCCTGAAGGCGACGTTGAGGCGGCTAGACGAACCAGTATTGCTTAGTACCGTATTCATCGTTGGATTCTGGCAAAATATCCATGAAGGTTTCTTTCAAAGATGGGTAGGTACTTTGTGGCAGTGCACAATTTCATTTTCTCGTACATAACTTTCGAGATAACGATTTGGGTAACTTAATCACTGATAAGGCCCAAAGAGGTCTACTGACTATAGCTTGACTTGTTGCTCCAAAAAGCTGGATCGCGCAAACCGTCAAACGTCGGGTGGAATTCGTTCATGATTATAAAACAGATGCAGAGAAACTTGGATCTCTTCGAACATTTGATCTCCCTCCTCTACTATGTAGCACCCGAGCCAACGTCTAAGTGCCCATCGTATATTGTATTGCATCCGACTCGACATTGTATGCGGCGAGACAAGTGACGACTACCAAGGCGATTCTAAAGAGCGTCCGATAGATACTTCGGTCTTTGGTGCACCTGTGAATTGAGCATTCCCTTTCGTACTTTCGAACGAGCCATTCCCTACTGTGACTTTCAAGGCAGTGCTCTCTCGAATGCTAGTCGCATACGAGTGAAGTTGTTTCCTGAAGCCATTGTTAGGCGAAACTATTCTGCGCTTAGATTGCACAAAGGTAATTGATTCCATTGCAGTCATGCCCGCAGCTGAGATGAGGTATGCGCATACCACAGTTGCACTACGACTTACACCTTGGAAGCAATGTACCTGTATAAGAGGGGAGTTTAAAAATGATCACTAGAGAATACAGGAAAACAAAATATAACGCACCAGTACCACATTCGATTCGTTCTCTTCTAGTGCAGCTTTCACAAACCGAGTCGTAGAATCCAGATGCGCGAGAATGTCTGCTGTTGGAAGGTCTCGCAAGCTAATATGCAGTCTATGCGGCGCCGGTATAGACGCCAAAAACTCCGGAGACCAATCGAGAACAGATACGACGTGAGTGACACCAAGTTTCAACATTATTTCCTCGTCCATGGCGGTAGAGAAATCAGATAGATAAAGCCGGGGAATAATTAAGCTAGCGCGTTCCACAAGATTTGAAGAGTGTTTCTGAGCTATGCTCGTCCAAGCGGATATAAACGATGAAGAAGGCATCAGGTCAGAGTTCACCAACAAGCCGCGGAAGCAAAGCGAAAGAGCGACAAATAGGCGCTCCCGTCCTCTGGCGCTTGTTTCGAGAAACACTTGCGAGTGATCAACGTTCAACCACTGCTATATGACGGAACAACCAGAGTACGTCGCCAGCCGCTACTACTCACATACACAACTACTAAATGATAAAGGTAAGAACACTGGAAATAGGCCTTTCTCGACTCGCTACCGTCATTTATATAGAAGTTCCTGTTATCAGATATTGTTAGATACAATTCGGAGCATTCTGATTCTTCATGCGGGTCCAACATACCTTGGTTTCCACAGCCAACACTTCCCGGCCATAACGCTGCAGACTCGCCTTTGATGCAAGCTCCATTCCAAAGCGCACCTCCATCCGAACCTGACCATTCACTGCAGCTCACTTCAGTGAAAGTGCCAGTGAGTGCAGTATGTCCAGCTGGGAAAAAGGCTCCAGCTCCCCCAGTGTCCTCACAAATGTCAAAGCTGGATTATATTCATTCAACGTTCACACCGTAGATGACTGCAAATTAATGCATCCACTCACTGGAATTCTGTTCCAAAAGAGTTTACTGGATTGGAGGAAGTCTGACCACACCATTGCTAGAGGTCAGGACATTATTTCTCAGTAATGAAACGACTTTCTTGTCAAAAGCTTCACAAAACACTGACCTGGTTTCCTGCCGCAGGGCACATATCTGTAACCTAAACCATCACACCTTACTGAGCTGTTCCAGAAACTCGTTCAAGCGCTCAAACTTACTTTCACGACGATGGACTTAAATGGCCCCGTAAAGGAAGGCGAGTACGGATCAGCTTTCCCTGTGAGCTGGAAGCATCTTCCACAGGCGTCTCCGGCTCCCAAGCCAGGAGCAGATCCAAACGCCAATTGGTTTATGGCTGCAGTGTATCCTGAGGCTGCTACGCCGCATGCTAAGGAAAAAATGTTGGAAGAGGGATGAGTCAGCTTTCGAGTTTGCGCAAGATTGGATGAGTCAACTAACCAGGGCTTCCGCATCCAGAATATTGAGTGAATGAAGTAGTCCCGGAGGGCAGCTGTACGTATCCATGGACGACTGCGGCAATGCTGAGAAAGATGAGAGATTTCATGGCGGGGTCAGTGGTATTCGTTTTTCTGTTATGTGCTTCGTCTTTTATACTATTCAACTTTTATTCGCAGATACTCCGCAACCTTTTCGGATTCGGGCTACGTAACTGTCACCCTCATAGACACCGGCTGCTCAGGTTCGATGAAGCCAAAGTTTATGGGTCTATTAAGTTCGGCCTCGAGCATGCCACAAATCTACTTCAAAACTATAATCAATCATTGACCCGTACTACTGCTCATGCGGGGAATACGGGGAGTTTGTTCAGTCAAGAACTGATCAAGACGGCGAATTTCCGAGCATAACAGCTCTACTCAGAGGTCCTCTTTCGCTTCCGTCAGCTCTTGCGTCCACGAAGCTGATTTTCGCACTGGCATGATGTGCTCTCCAGCTTCAATTTGAGTCGACGGAGTTAGCTCGACAGCGCCATCGTTGTAGAACTTCAAAGAGGCACCCTTCGGGTATCATACATACGAGTCAGAAAGATCAGTTCCATGATGAAGGAAGATACATCGAGGAACCTGAACGATGAGAGAAAAATTGTGACCATTGACGCCGTGTGCACTTTGCGTAAATTTACTTGCGCCGACAGTTAAAATTTCGAACCGACGTATTCTCGGAGGATCGTTGGCTACTGCAACTGCAGGTAAGTCGAGGCATTGAAAAAAAACGCGACTTTCAATATGCATCATTATTACTGCAACTTTCCCTTCTGCTCAGCACCGACGTTCAAATTCAGCCGTTTCTAGCAATATATGCTCTGCCGCTCCGATCTGACTTTTGTAACTAAATCGTAGCCCGGCTCGGTCCCACCCTCTCGACATAGTGCCGTTGAGGACCTGTCGTGCGAGGTTGTACGAGACTTCAGCTTCCCAGACAAAGTTTGATGACTCTCTTTGGTTTTGACTTCAGCAACGAAAGTTCTTCTGATGGTAATGGTGACACAAGGTCAAAGCGGACGAAATATCTCTTAGAATTATCTTACACTACGAAGTCCACACCCTTTTCCATCCTGGTTTGATGTCAAAGTCAGTGGACGAGTACTGTTTTTTTTCTGGAAATCAAACTGAGATATTATATCTTCAGAGACTCTGTGCAATTCGCTAGCTGCTTCAATCTCTCCGCTAGGACATGTGAGTTACTCTGTTAAATTTAGATCTGAAAATCGAGTCAAACTTGACAAAGGGGTATATGTACGTATATATATTTTTTCTGGCCTCTAGGCTTAAGTTAACTTATTCTTCAGCGAGCATAGTCTGCCAGAGCGTAGCACTAAGCAGGAACGAAAAGCATTTCCCTCGACCTCCCTCGACCTCGTGCTCTGATTTTCGCAAATTTCCCGCAAATATTTCGGACTCAAACTCATCAATTTTCCTTGCAATTCCCGTCAGACTGATACATCCCATTTCGTACATCGTTTCTCAGTGGGTGGCGTTTTCAAACTGGCTTCGAGGCTTTTTGACATCATGAAAGACCTTGACCAGTAGATTTTTCGGCCTCCAAAAGTGAGATACTGGGAAAATCGACTTTTCCCTACACAGATAGGCATAAAAGTACCGGAAGGGGTATCAAAAACGAAATGCAAATTGTCAAGTTGGGTTGCTTCTGATTATGAATATTTCTGCCATTGCCGCTCATCTGATCAGTGCTCATACCGACGTTCCTTATTCCAGGTCACCGTCAGCTCTCTGCCCTGGGTATTCAAAGATGACAATGACACACACCTTGATTGCCACAACCAACTCCGTCAGGCCAAAATGCAGCCGACTCACCACTGATACATGCTCCGTTCCAAAGATCACTTCCATCTGAGCCCGACCATTCACTGCAACTCACTTCGGTGAAGGTACCAGTCAGTGCAGTGTGACCAGAGGGGAAGAACGCTGCAGCACCACCAGTATCCTCGCAGATATCGAAACTGTGATGAAAGACAAGTTCAAAAATCTCATTCAGAAAGTCTCTGGTGAAACACGCTCACTGGAACTCTGTCCCGAAAGAGTTGATGGGATCGGATGTTGTTTGTCCGCACCATTGCTGGAAGACCATCGGTAATTAGTTTGATGTACTTGTTGTCTCGAGCATCTGAGTAGTGGTTGCTTACTTCGTTTCCTTCCACGGGGCACATATCTGTCACCTATTGATCGGCGAAGAAATGGACCATCGTCAAACTTGTGATTTTCACGTTGGATTGTTGATGCGTACCTTCACAATGATCGAATTGAAAGGCCCAGTAAATGAAGGCGAGTACGGATCGGCAGTGCCAGTGAGAGCGAAGCATCGACCGCACCCGTCTCCAGCTCCCAGACCAGGAACAGAACCAAAGGCCAACTGATTAATCGCGGCGGAGAAACCTGTTGCAGTCACTCCGCAAGCTGATCAGTGTATCGGAAACAGCATCATCAGCATCATTCAGAGAAAGGTTTTGGCACCACTAACCAGGGCTTCCACAACCCGAATACTGAGTGAATGATGTATTTCCGGACGGAAGCTGCAGGTAACCTTTGACGGTCGTGAGGCTGGCAGCCACGCTGAGCAAAATGATAGATTTCATGCTTGTTGGGTGTTGAACACGAAAATATGATAATTATTGCCTTTATAGTGATTTTTGGCCGTCGTACGCGTGAAGTTACCGCATATTCTTCGGAAACAGTTGAAATTTTCCATCAAGAATTTTGCCGTAGACTGACCCTTTGCGACACATGAATAAAGAAACTTGAGAGATTTTAGAGTTATCCCCTAGTATGCACAAGACTAAAAAACAAGCCAGGAACGCACTGAGATGAAAATGGGGACTAAAAATATGGTTACCAGGGCTCCTACGACGTAGCGTTACTCCTTGAGCGCACCGCTGGTTCATGACAGTTCATGACCCATGAGTATGAGCTATTTTTAGTGGATGCGCTTGCCCACTGAAATAGCAGCAGGTACTACGTAGCATGAGTGCAAGGAAAGCATTCCAGAGCTTGACCCAGAGCGACCGAGCGAGTTCAGCGTGAGTTTCTTCCTTCGATGGTTGGCCTATTTCGCCATTTCCAGAGCGTAGGCGTTCCCCATCTTTGAAAAATCATCGAACTTTAACTTCTCGTCGCGGTCTTGAAAGAGCACGACACGCGTTAAACGGAGCACGTGGTCGCCCTCATGGGAAATCCCGCTTTCTCGATACAACTGGTTCAGTAATTGTACTGGATTGTACTGGCTGCAACTGGGCAGATCTTTGACTAGCAACTGTCAGTCCAAAGGTCAGTCGCCTCGGCTGCTCATTATCTAGAACATTCCCGATTTCCCGTATTCGGAAAGAGTCGACCAAAAGTTACAACTCAATGCCACGGAAAGGAGCGGAACATCGATTTACGTAGGTCAGTGATGTAGTTCAAACGTTCATGAGCAGCCAATCAATGTAGTGTGACGATGACTATGATCTCGTTTACAGAAAAAAGAAGGAAACAACAAACTGGGGTTTTCCCTCTACCACCATGTCTTCGCCTTCTTCACCGACGACCCCTCGCCATCGTCTCTCTTCGCGCCGAGGTTCTGTAAGTGCGCCAGATCCGTACGCGAAACACGGCGAAATCAACTTAAATCCCAATCGGCTGTCCACCAGCACGTTGACTATCGTCAAGGTTGTACCTAACGATGTTAACAGCGCATTTCCCAATGACAATCACGGAACGATATCGCTCAAAGATCCTCCTGGCCCAAATCAGCGAAGATCACATCGTCGGATTGGGAGCAATGAACCCGGCCCTCAAGGAAGATCTGAAGGAGGTTCAGGTCCAGGAGGAAGTTCTCGCATGAGCTTTGCATTCTCTACCTTTGGACCTGCGAGGCCAAACCAGACAGACAGAACGGGCGCTAGGACACCTTCGCCTTCCTCTCCTTCTGCACCATCGAGAATCAGGCCCTCGTCACCAAATGGTCATCGGAGCTCTACATCGGGTTATGCTGCGCCGAAACCTAAACTTACTCCAGAGCAACTTTATGATCTAGCCCATCAAGCTACGCACCCTACGCATCTCCCGTCTAGTACCACAGCGTCACCGTTGAACCAGAGAGGGTCTCCTCTTTCGTACTTTCACACAGGGTCTCCACGGTCGTCTTCCGCGTTATCTTCATCAAGTGGAATCAGTACTGGTACTGCACCGGCTACATTCACGCCTTTACATCCGTCTGTATATCTTCCATTCATAGATCGCTCGGCGGAAGTAAAAGCGCTCATAGAGTCTACACCGACACGTAAACTGTTTGCTCTTTTGAAGCAAACATTTCCGAAAAATCAATCAGTCAACTCTCCACCACCGAGCGCGCGCCTTGTTATAGCCAATCCTGATCTTAAATCTAAATCGCCCTCGCCTAATTCTCCTGACTCGTTGACAAGAAGCATTTTCTCTCCGTCTCCTGGTACCGAAATCCCTGCGGACCCGACCACATGGACTTATGACAGCCTTATTGCGTTCATGACCACTGTTTCACGCGACCAAGAGCCTGACACATTATGGGTCGCTAAAATCCGTAGATGCATTCTCTCCCACTCGGAACTCATCTGGGAACGTGTCAAAGGCGCGCTGGGTGTCCCTCCAGAGTTGGACGTGGATTTCAATCTGGAGATGGAAATGAACGCGGATGTTTTTGAATCATCCGAGTCGGAATCAGAATCGGATAGAGATTTGCAGACACCTAGTTCAATGAAGACACCCAAGACGGAGGATATGGAAGATGAAGGAATGAAGGCGAGAGGTCACTGGGACGACTGGGATGCAGTTATTGATAGCCCTGACTATGAGCGTGGTAGCGCCCCGCCCTCAGCCTTCCTCAAAAGTCGTATATCTTCCCCCTCGACGAAGTTGTCCGAGCCAATGCCTATAAACGCAGCTGCAGCGTTGTTGCGCACTCACAGCTCAGATTCGGGAGAGATTACCCAGAGTCCGACGCCTGTCCAAAGGGAATCAAGGTCACCTGCAGAAGACGTCGAGATTCCCCAAATTGTACAGCAAAACCCCACCCCGACAAATTCGTTCGACGAAGGGCAACAGGCCAAACCCACGCCGATTCCTAACCCTGAAAAGGGTTCTAGCAGAATGTCAACAACGGCTGGTCATGTGAAATCTAATTCTCGTTCTTCCTTAGGATCGCTAGGATCCTTCTCTCCTTCCTTGTCAGCCTCCATTTCGTCTCTATTATCTTTCACCTCCGCCACATCTGGTCCAAATCCAGAAACGGGAGTGGTCATTGAGCCTCTCGTCATCTCTCCGAGTCAAAACCCCATTGTCTCTCCAGGCTTATACCCACCTCCACTTAGTCTTCCCGCGTTGTTGGCCGACTCCAGTCCTGGGAGTAACAACGCATTGGGAGATATCTTAGAGGGTGCAGAGGAAGAGGAAGAGGAAGAAGCGGAGAAACAGAAAGAAGTTGAGAAGGCGGTAAGCCAGGCAGATCATGGAACGAATGACAAGGCCGCGATGAAAGATTCGACTGAGTCACCAATTGACCCGACTCAGGTTCATGGTCTTCGTATATCCCTACCTTCTTCGCCTAGTCTCAGCAACTCTTCCACCACGTCTTCACCGGTGTTCTCTTATCGTCCGCTTTCACAGTTATCCCAAAGCCAATCACAAAACCTCGTCGGATCGCTCGGTCGAACCGGTTCGTTGTCAAGGACAGACTTGAAGCGCTCGAGCTGGGGAAGCGTCGGAAGTGATACTAATCTTACACGAAGCCAGAGTTTCGGTCGGAGCGGATTGACAAGAACGGGGTCCTCCGGCTCCATCACGTCCATTGGCTCTCATGGATACGAGTCTGAGGGAGGCTACGACCCCGTCGGGGATCGTGCCCCGGGAAATCCCCTGTTCCCGAGTAATTTCGCAAGGCTGGCCACTGGGCCAACTTTGGTTGCGAAGTGAGTGTTTTTCTTCAAGAATATCATTAAAGGTGTCTAATGACTGCTACCGAATTTATAGTAATCCATCCCTTCGCTCGGCTCCTCTTCCTCCGCAATCGAAATATCCGCATGTGCTGTATGGGAGGGCAAACAAATTCAATCGTAGGGGAAGTAATACAAGTGGGGTTAGTGGAACGTCGAATGACTATGCTGTCACGCTTGAAAGTGGGTCAAGCGTTGCGTGAGGTGATGAGGGAAAGAAATCTCCATTAAAACAACGGAGAGCTTCGTTTTTTTCTTTGCAAACATGGACCATGGTAGATTCAAGTCAAAGGGAAGGTTTTTTTTTAAAAATCAAGGTCAAAACAATGTAGGGAGTAAAGGACTTGTACAGCCATTGTAGCAAAGGGAAGGTGATTGTACAGTTTATATACCCATCTCCTGCTCTGCTTGTTCCTCCGAGTTGTAGTAACCTTCCGTCCTACATCGCCACATCGTCGTTATCACTTATAATCAGAGTTAGAAAATGTTTCTGTGTTCAACTAGTACAGCATATACTCGAAATGGTACAGGAGAAGCCTGTGCCAAATTATTCGACCGGTAAAACATACTTAGATTTAGGACGGGAGCCTAATCCTGCCTGGATACATAGTTGGCATCAACAAAGAATCTCAGGCAAGGTCACAACACAAACCTTTTCATATACATTTTCAATCCACTGCAAGTTCGCGATAGAATCTTCCCTAGTCACCCAAGTCTGAGGAGTCCTTCCCTTGAGTTTATCAACGAAAGCCTCAAGCTGGTAGCGATAAGTCAACCACCAATCCTCTCCCAAAGCCTTCGAATGATCATCGAGATGAGCATCGGCAAACTTATATATCTTCTCAACACGTTTAGTGGTGGTGCCGCCAGCCTTGTTGGAAACCTTGATCGAATGATACAAAGTCGGCAATACAAAGTTCAGCAATTCAACTTCACCGCCCTCGCACTTGACCTCGACCCAGACTTTGAAAAGCTTGGGTGGGAAGAATTCCCATGGCATTACAAGGTCAACTTCGAGGGAGGCAATGATGTCGTTTGGAAGGGCAAGCGTGGCGGTCATGGCTCTGTCGATCTTAGTTTCGTTGATGTTGGCGGATTTGAGTGGGAGCGCTGTGGCAGAGACAACAGAAGTAGGGTTCGAGGATGTCAGATATCGGATGCAGTTCATAGTGTAACCTGACATGATGTAAGTTGATATTGACTCTTAAGTGTAAAGCGTACGGAAGCACTTACATCCCATATCCATCATCGATCCTCCTCCCAGGGCCAGGTCGAACCTGATATCAGAAGGTTTGATCATGCCAGCAGGAGCTGTAAGCTTCGCGTCGACGCTCTTAATCTTTCCAAGTTCGCCGCTGTCCAAAATAGATTTGACGCGCTGGATAGCAGGGTGAAAGCTGCGAGAACGATGAAAAGACATTCAAATAGCCAAGTGCCATGAATTGTCGTCTCACTCACCGGTAATGGAACGCTTCGAGCAATACTAATTCTTTCTTCTCAGCCAAATCGAACATTTGCCTCACCTCTTCAGCAGTATTAGCAAAGGGCTTCTCGCATAGTACATGCTTTCCAGCAAGAAGAGCCTTCATGGTCCATTCAAAATGAAGGCCATTTGGGAGCTAATGCCAATGGGTCAGTTAGTTTAAGGGAAGTAATCGAAGGTCATACTGGGTTGTAAATCGCATCGATCTCCGGGTCATCCAAAAGCTCTGCAAATATCTCATTGAGCACAGAAGTTAAGACTTTAGAGGCTAAATGTACGTTGATAGCCATTACTGCCGCCGTAAACCTTGCTAATGCCGTACTTCTTTGCGAATTTTTGGGCCTTTTGCAGGTCTCGCGCTGCGACAGCATATACGATTACCTCTGAGTGGCTCTTTGCAGGAATGATAAGAGCAGGAGGCGCGATATTTGCTGCCCCGAGGATTCCAAATTTGATTGGTTGATTGGAGGAACCTTCAACTTTAGGAGGCTCCAGGGGAACAAAGATCTATGCGAATGAGTTTAGTCTCTGGCGAAGCCTGAGGACCAGTAATGGCCTATTACTCACTCGATAGAGTCTCTGGACCAGACTGGCCATTGTGACGAAAGTCAACTTAGACCTACCGGGTATTATTTAATATGAGAACATTAGCCTCCGGCGTGAGAAGGAATTATTTGGCCCGCAGCGCGAATTCTGTTACTATTCCTTTGAACGCGTCAACGATAAAGGACAAATTTATTCTCTCTCTTCCTCTGTCATGACACACGATGATTCAGACATCTTTAGCTCCTCGAGCTCACAGTTTCTCTCTGCTTCTTCATCTAAAACTGGTCCTCGGCGGTCACCATCGCGACAAAGCCTTAATTCTCGACGATCAGCAACGTCTTTGCGGCCTTCATCCAGCTTAGCCCAGAACATGGATCAGGATTCCAGCAATGGACGCTTCTCACTAGCTCATGAGCTCGCAGCCGCACTCATGCCTGAGCCCAGCGCTGGGTCGAGGTTGTTAGCAGAAGAGTTCGGGATAGAATACGATGAAGGCGCAGAAGGCATTGACGAGGAAATTCAGCATCCTAATGATGACAATCCCCAACTCTTGATCAACAGCGACGAAGGGCCATCGTTTGCCGACGAGTTAATTCACCGAGATACGTTGGATACTTCCTTTCAAGATACCCCACAACATCGTGCTGTTCGTGACGAACACGAGTATGATCCTGTCTTTGGCAGTCCTTCCGCGACGAGGCAGAAAAAGCCTAAGAGACCGGAACAGGACGCGATGGAAGTGCTTGCTCAGGACCTAGAGTCCACTGACAAGTTCCTTTCTCATCTAAGGCATCTCGACACTGAACCAGGTTCAACTACTTCTACCCCACAGCAGCTCTCACTAGAAAAGATCGCATACGATGTCATTCGGAGATTAGACAAAACTGCAAGGGATAGAGAAGGTCAGGTCAGGGAACTTTTGGAATACGAGCGGGAATTCCGAAAGATTGCTGGTCAAGTTGGGGGTGAGGATGTTTTAGGTCAACTGGAGGAAATCACTGGCATGGATGAATTGTCAGAGGACGTGAAAACAACTTCCGCGCCATTAGTCGAACCTCATCTCGAAAGTGTTGATGAAGAGCCACTTCATCGGTCTCGGGTTCAGGAATGGGATGCGGATCCACATCAGCTCAATCGAGATGAAGAAGACGAGGATGATCATGACTATGATGAAGAGTTGACACCTGTAAAAGATACCTTCCCTCCTCCGCCACCGATTCTGGGCCCACCAACACCAGCAACGACGATACCCCAATTAGCCCATCTCCGCTCATTCACCCGTTCACTAGTTTCTTCCCTAACCACAATATCGGAACAAGCCCAGGTCAATGGAGCGGCGACAACCGAAGCCGGACGGAAGATCCGAGCCCTCAAGAACAAACTAGGAACATGGCGCACGGATTGGGATAGTGCGGAGCGTAGTAGAGTGAAAATTGAAAGATGGGAAGCAGGAATCTTAGATGGGGCGGATACACCGGATGGAGATGTCTCTCCTGGATATAATATATCCTCCCCGCGACCAAGCGGCCACAAGAGGGTCGATGGGAGACTGATTGTTGAAGAGCATCTACAGGCATTTGAACTTGCTCTTGCAGATGCTGGTGTGAAAACCAAGGCTATAATGGCATCGGGATAAGAAGTCTGGTGTCAACTTTCATTTTGGTTATCGCTTTACAGATCTACTCATAGGCAGGAAGGTAGGAAGGAAAAGTTTCCAGATTATTCCGTTCATTTCATACTCATCTTTATCGATTTTCTTGCTTCTCGTTCTACATAATGTACCTAGAGACATCCAAGTTCAAGTATATGAAAATCTCACGAATAGTAATACTCTTCTATCCGCTACACTTGAACCTATGAACGCGTTACTTTAGTTTCCAGGCTGACAGGTGCTTGAATGACTGACCATTTGGTTCTAGACAACCAAGAGATTAGTTAGTTTGGCAAAAAAGGTGACCGCGAAATGCTCTCACCTAGCATCTACAGCTTCTTTACGAACAGCCCGTTTTGGATCATCCAATGACACAGCCAATTGCTTGATCACTGTTGCTTTCTGAGGATGCAGGACGTCGTATCGCACGATACTGGGCAAAATCCCAAGATATTTCAGGGCGGATGTCCGTACTTTCTGTTGGGAATCAACAAAATCAAGAGTCATCTGGATAGTAGTAGCACAAGACGCACGACGGAAGGCATGTTTTCCGCAGAGCTGTTTCTGAGCATGGTGGTTATGAGCGACGGTGCATGGTCGGAAATGATATCGGGTGAATCGCCCTCCACCACAGCGAGGAAGGTGTCGATAACTTGACAGCGGATATTGTAATCTGGTAAGTCTAGTCCTCGAACCAGGAGCGGAATCAGCTGCAGCAAAGAGCCTCCAGAAGTTAGCAATGGTTGGACACAGGCTTTAATATTGTGTGCTCACGGTAGGCATCTGATGAAAGTACAGCGCTTTTGGAATAGAGCTGATGAGCGACGTCAATGCGACGAGATAAGATTGTTGTCTTCCAGGTTCTGAGAAAACATATGAGTTGTTCTATTCATTCACTGAAGACTGAGTGGTCTGGACAATGTACCGCTGGGGTCCTTTGCACCATCAATGATACGAGGTAGAATACGGCCAACAAAACGCTGTGCATACAACATCTGGTTTTTGCGAGTTGAGCAGCTACCGTGCATACAAAGGTGACAGCAAACCTTAATGGAAGCATGATTTTGTTTAGTCAAGATTGCTTCTGTTCGAACAATGTCTCCAAAAGATTTTGCAGCGCTCCACTTGATATGTTCGTCGTCAAAGACTGTAAAGATAATGTCCGTGAATTGGGGTGCTTGTGCGTGATTGCAGACAAGGAGAGCCTTGGCGATCTGTCATTATCCGTGATCAGCTTCTGGATCGGAGATTGGGGTTGCTGTATCTTACCCAAACCCAAGCGCTGATTGCACGATTCCTCTTGTCGGCAGATACAGATCCATCAGCTATATACTGAGGCCAGAATTCATGTAGCATGTTCCCGATGAAGAATGATGTGTCTGAGCATCAGTTTAATAATGATGTGTGTATTCATCTAGCGAGATTGAGCCAACCTGCAGAACGTTTGTTGAGAATAGCGGATATCATTTTCCAGACAGACTCTCGCTGAAGATCAATATTGACTGCAATGTCAGCAAGACTCCATGCCAGTGTGCTTCCCAAGAACACGCTTAGGTCAGTAACTGGTATTTGAATCTGCGGGGGTGGGTTGAAGGATCAGAGGTATCGCAGCAGAAATAATCAAGTACCTCCTTATACAGCGGAATAACCGCTGAAGCCATCAAAATGATTAAATTTCGTTGTTGTATCGGTGCTGAATTCTGAAATTTCCGTTTAAGCTACGAACACTTCCTTCAGGCGAATTCATGTAGACTCACACTTAATGGAGCGAAGTTACAAGTGAGAGGTAATTTATGGTATCCATCCGCGATACGAATGATTTCTCCGTCGAGGTAAGCAGAAAAAAGTGCCTGAATATAGGATTCTTGCCTTCTATATGAGAATGTCAGCATTATGAACAAACAACAAAAGGTTTTCGAAAGCTCACTGGTCTGCTGTGTTTCGCACCACGGTAGTGATAATTTGTCCAGCCACAGTTATGAGTCGGGGATCAGTGGCAATTGAATCATCATCTTTGGATACCAGCGCGGAGTAGATGAACAGATTGAAAAGCCGAGGAACGAGACTTTCGATGTATTTTGCTACATCTGCATGTCCATCGTCGACCTTGACCAGGAGGGTCTGATGTAAAGTAGTCAAGATTGAATGAGCATATGCAGCTCGAGGTTCACGGTCGACCGGAAGCGGTGCAGTGTCTGAAGGTACACAGAGCAGGTCCAATTTGGTGGTGAGGCGGATGACCAGTGTCTCAAAAAGCTCGACGGGTCTGCAGAGTGTGTTTAGAGCAGAGAGTATCCGCCAGGCTCTAGCACGATCCAAAGCTGCATCCCGTCCCGGAGCATCTTCTGGTAGTATACTAAACAGCAAGGGAAGTGTTTGTTCCTTGATATGATGAGCCGCTTTTTGGGAAATTGTAACGAGGAGTTGCAGGGCAGGTGCACTAGACAGAGTTCATGAGTCTTCAGAAAGCAACTTTCGTATTTTGAAGTCACCAACCTGGCCTCTTCCACCTCTTCTGAGTCTTCTGATAATATCTCGTCTACATTGTGGACAATGAAGCCCAACTCTTCGTCTGTCAAGAGATTATCTGTGGACACCATTCCCAATAAACAGGCAAGAGCAGGATCTCGGGACGAAGGGACTTTCAAGGCCGAAGATACGATGCCCAGTATTTCGTCTTTGTAAGAACTGAGGGGCGTCTCTGTTGACTCTGATTCATCACTCTTGTTGACAGCCATCGAATCTCGCGCAGCTGCGATCAAATCAGAGAGAAAAAGTAAGATGGATGATCGGGCGGCAATATTATCGGGTTGTATGTAAAGCTTGACCAAGTATGGTGCAGTCTGAATAACAGTAAACTGTGACACCGACGCTGTACATAACATTCCATGAGTTGAAAAAATAAAAACCGACGTGAAAAGGAACGAACGTGTGGTAGACATGAACGCGCATAGAACTTTGATCGCTGGTTTAGCTTGACTTTTCTCTGGTTCTCGAAGGATCGTGATACACTCTTCACAGGCATCACGGGCAAGTCCTTCTATTTCACTGTCTGTGCCATCTGTGGGAGTATATATAGTTTTGACAAGGTCCTGAGTGGTCCTGAGTGCAAACTCCTCAGTGATGGAATCTATTGGTTGAAATATCTATGCAAAATGTTTAATCATTCGATCCCTAGGGTAGTCACTACGCGTACCTCGACCTTCAAGGAATTCCAGATTTTTCGAGCATGGCTCCGAGCCAAGGCAGAACCGTATACAGGAAAACACATCGACATGCTTTCAAGCGTATCTCGCTTAAGCAGTGTGAGTTGTGTAGTTCAGAGAGTTAATGTGTTTGATGTTACCTTGGTGGTAGGCGATCCAGCAGTAAGTTTTTCCAGGAAGACAGGGATAGCTAGAGGACCAAAATCAGGCGTGGCATTCAAACATTTGCGAAGTGCTTGTCGTAAGTCATCAGTTGTTATCCCATAGGGATCGTTTGGGGGTGGTCGGAAGGTAATTGGAAAGTAGCAAAATATGATGTTAAATAGAGACTGGTTGGGGATTATAAATTCTAAGCTTGGAAAAAGCTGCGCGTAACATACCTCCACGAAATTGGCGATATCAAACTCTATAAGGATAACGCGATCGATAGCAAAAGCAACGAGGAGATTCCGAGGATCCTTTTCTCCGTCTACCAAAGCAATGTAACGGCCAATAAATTCGTCGTTCATATCTTTCATGGCTGCGAAATTACAAGAAGTTGATTTAAAACGTCTCATGTACATCCAAAGACAAACCTTGTCGATGTCGAGCCATCAAGGTGTCAATGATTGTGAACACAAGGAACCGAACGGATTGAACTAGTCCTTTCATTTTGACATGCGTGAAGATACTGCAGACCATAAGCATCAGGACTGCGTGAGCTCATATAAGGCCAACCTCAATGACTGAGGAGACTCGTGTCAAACTCACGCATGTAATATACTAGGAACATCTTCAGACGTCGAGGAAGGTAGCTTCGTTAGAGATGCCAATCCCTTCAGTGCAGGAACAACAGTCTCGGAGTCTTCCAGTTTGCTGCAGTAGAATGATGTTAGGACCCTGGCTATGCCTCTTTGAGCGATGTCTTTCTATAGAAGTTGATATATTTCATACCGGCCTGGCGATTCATCTTTTCTGGTGGACAGCGACCGAGAACAGCAGACAAGAACTCAACACCTGAGATCGAAGGACGGATCGCGAGTTATTTTGTTGACAAGAGGTAGAGTTTGGCGCAATATTCACCCTTTGTTCGTAGAGATTCTTCTTCAGAAGTCAGATACTCCCCCAGGACTTTCACGACATTGAGCAAGGAAGTCGATCCGTTCGAAATTTCTGTCATATTTGCGATTGGAGGAGGGAATATTTGATTATGACGGATGACGGAGCATGCCTGATACAGTCTCAACAATCTCTTCCTCTCTTTCCGAAGCCATCCACGTTCGTACAAGCCGTTCTGTTGAGTCCGAAGCTGAAGTCATCGTCGAAGAGATTATCAAAAGAATAACGAAAAGCGCCCAGCGGCAGAATCATCGGCACTTTTACCACGTCTCGCCCCTGCTCATGGCTTCGTTCCCAAATGTGACTTCAAATCAAGGCAGTAATCAGAATGTCGATTCCATGTCGTCTTTGTTGCTTAAACCCCTCAACGAAATGGAGACTCTGGCACAGACGTTATTTCTATCATTATCGGCGCCGGGCCAGATCAAACCGCCTCCTCCAAGAGTAGATGCATTCCTCGCTTGCGACCAGGCACTCGCCGCCGCTGTAAACCTTTCTTACAAGCATCAGGTCAAACAAAGGAAAATAGAGCGTCTGAAAGCTGAAATATTGGGGCTGGATTCGCGATGGAGGCAAATCTGCGTTGAGTTGGAGACGGAGAAGAGGGTGTTAGAAGAGATGATTGAGGAGGCCGATGAGAGGTTGGAGAGTATAGAGCAAGCGAAGAAAGGTAACGCTAAGTTTACGGTAATCTCGAATGCTCAGCTCATGCTCTACATTAGCATCTATCCCTTACCCAGAACTTCTGGCATATGCCCAAAGTCTAAGTGCCTTTACTTCTGCTCCTCCCAATATGCCAGATCTCACCTTGCCTGGCCAACCTCCGCCTCCACACTTCTTTCCTCCATTCCCCAACGAGGAAAAGATGCGTCGTGGGCATCTCAATGCCGAGGCGCCTCTTGGCCCACTAGGTGAAACTCACTCTGTCGGAAGAGGTATGATTTTTTTCAATCCTGAGTATAACTTCTTGATTGTTTAATCTCTCTTTGTAGCACCAACAGTATCTCCTACTCAAAATCTGGAGCCAGGTATAAATCCATACCGACATGATCTACGTGGTCCCTCTCAATTCTTCGACCTTGATCTTGACCTCAATCCCGATTTATGATCTAACCACTGTGTACCATCCTTAATGTTGATATTCGGACGATGAACAGATGCCATGTACGATCCCAAAGATATAGCAAGCCTCATAAGAAGAAAGTGCGCCTGGTCGTCTCGAGCTCCGGCTATAAATAAGAATAAGCTTAGTATACATGTAGAACATGGTGATTGACATTACCTTCCACTTCCAGAGGTATTCATCCTGTTTCGGGGGGAGAACTTTTTCCAAAACCTCGGAAGCACCTTCGTCGTGTTTGTCTGCACCCAGATTTTCCTCTGTTTTTGGTTCTGGCTCGAGGTCAAACTCCAAACCCTTGGGTTCCTCAGCCAGGTTGAATACGGCAGGGATACCCTTTCTTAAAGATCGCAGTTTGAGCGTAAATCGTGGTCCGATTTCTTGTAGAGCAACTTTTTCTGGTGATCTGAAAGCATATCTAGATGCAACATTTATTGAATGCGTATGTAAGGATAAGAAAAAGATTATACCTGTGCCTTCGGAAGAACAGGAAGTCTCGTTGATTGTGCAAAGTCACGACTTGACGGCCTTGGAATTCAGGTAAAGGTGGGAAGAAGGTCTGGAACATACGCCCGACTGTATGCCCTAACCTGGTCACAAAGTTATTAAGAACGAGCTCGGGATTATGTGGTGTCGCTCGTGCATGACCCTACAGGACAGCGAGGTCAGCATCGCATGATTTAGCTGAGTATGAAGAAGACCGACGTAGATCTGTTTTGTAAGTTCTATGGAGGTCAGCTTGAAGTAGGCAGTAGGACCATTGGGAAGGTGTATAAGCGTCATAGCATCTGCGCTGAGAAATTAGAGAAATGTGACTAAACGACAAGGAAAATACGCACTAGGTTTCTTCATGTCTTCATTCACCACAACCATATGCTTATATCCTCTTCCTGCAGCCCAGCCAGCTATCCTCCCCATCTCAAACCCTTTCCCCTTCTTCCTTCTAATAAACTCCGCACCGGGAAAGACTCCAACTATCTCGTCGCAGAAATCATACGTCGACTTTGAAGCTTTGGGTGAGGTAGTTATCAAGACTTTGGGTGGTAAATTAGGATCTTCTTCAGAGTTGAAGTAGGAAGCAAAAGGATCTAAAGCAATATCTTCGGCATTTTCGTCGTAGACTGGCTCTCCCGACGATGTACTTGGGTCATGATCAGCTTGAGTCTGGGTTGATGAGGAAGGATCAGCCGTTAAGAAGGATGGGTCAAACTCTCGCATGTTATCGAGCGTCCGAGGGACATTCGTGCTAAGACGTTTCTGAAGGAACGAGTGAGATATATAGGGTGAATTGGAAACGTCCTTTTGAGGATGCTCACCTTCTTCGCAGCTGGATCATTGGCTTCCAACTTGGCCCGCGCTAAACGTCGCTGTAGTTTGTTCTGACTTTTTGTTTTTCTATTCTTATTAGCTATCTCCTCCCGCTTGATTTTGTTTTTGATTGTAGAAGGTTCGAATCGTGAAGAAGACATCGCTGGAACGAGAGTGCTAGATCTAGAGTGAACACGGTTCAAACTGTTCACAAAAAAAAATTCCCGGGCCGGTATTTCCACTTTGTGAACCAACTATTGAACGGTATATGCAGGAATGGGATAATATTAAAGTCTACCTTCGGCCGTTAGTGACTGGATTTGATTACCCAGTTGCATTTACCTTCAGGGGGAACCTTGAGGGTTGTTTGGCATCCGAAGTGCATCTATGTATCGGCAAGATTGATGGGATACCCAATAAAAACTTACAGCAGGGAAGACTTCTGATATGATAATAAGTGTATGTGTTTGGCTAAAGACTATAAATGGTGTACGAGTAGAAGACTGACCCTATCATGCTAGGCCAATGCTCAGCCTGGGAGAGCTGGTCCATCTCACTCTTAGGATCGTCTATCTCACTATGATCAAGTCTCAGCCACAGTTGGAAGTGGGATAGAAGGAGTCAGACAGAACATTGACCAGAGATGCAGTCAAGCATTGGGAGGGCATCACGAGATTGATTGTCCTTCTCACCAACAAGCACTTAGATGAAACTTCTTTCCCAGTCTCGTTCATTGTCAAAGCAAATATTGCAAGCTGCAAACGTCTTGACTGTACTGGCAAACTTTTGGGCAGTGCAGACTCAACTGGGAACACTTCAATCACATGTGACAGGGAAGGACTATAAGCTGCATTGATTTGTGTGGGATAAGATAGACACTGGCAAGCGGCTGGTGGACTATGGTGTGCATGTTCAAGCAGCCTTTTTTCCTTTGTTGCATTCATATACATATCTACATAGCACATATACCAAAGATTCAAGTTCTCAACTTGCATTAATTCTGCTGGGCCTCAATCGAAATACATTCCGCCATTGATGGAAATCTAAGGTGAATGAGATGCTCAATCATCTGCTGTGAGCGACTAAAGAGGTAAAACGAACCGTTTGCCCTGTAAAGTCAATGATGCACTGATCAGAAGCGGTATTTCTTATAGGTATTTGGCTCACCAGTGATATATCCAGATTCTTGTGAGGCAAGATAGGAAACCAAGCCAGCAATGTCCCCGGTTTTGCCTAGCGTTGAGAATGAAGGCAGACTGTTTGAAAACTAAGATTCAGTACATGTCAGCAGAAATCCCAGTTGAATGATTGGGTTCTTAAGTACTCACTGCTTTGCCCACTGGTGACGCTGAGAGATTGGCTGCTTGAGCTGTTTCATGCACATCAGGAATATCGCGTGGTGTGAAGCTCGGCCCAAACGCACACATTGAACTTTCTATTGCTCCTGACAGTGAAAACACAGTATGAGACGTGACTTGTTCTTGGAAAGGTGAAAATGAACATACCTGGTGCATAAGCATTGACTGTGATTCCGTATTGACCAAACTCCAGAGCTATAGGGATGGTAAAAGAATGGCAAATGCATATGAAATGAAATGTACACACCAGCGACTTGTGTTATACCACGAACGGCAAACTTTGAAGCGGTGTAAGCACTGGTATGGGTCATACCTGTTCAAGGTTTCTTCCTGCATGCATATAACAGTCAGGTTTCAGTTTACCTTGCTTCCCAGCAACCGAGGATGCTCCAATAATCCTTCCTCCAGAACGACCTTGTGCTACCATCTGTTTAGCAGCATACTTGTAGCACAGAAAAACGCCCTTTGAGTTGACTCGTAGGACGTCATCCCATTGCTCTTTGGCTGTTGCAAAAAAAATATTAGAATTATGACTGGACACAATTACACAAATACTTGCTTGTCTCAAGGATAGAAGTGAGAGATCCAGATATTCCTGCATTTGCTACCATCTGTGGATGTAGTCGGCAGTGAGCGAACTCAAGACCATCTGATAGCTAGAGGTTGTACAAAGTAAAGAACCAGTTAATAACTTACCACATCCAAGCTCCCCAAACTTTTCGAAACAGTTTCGACCATGTTTTCCACATCACGCTCCTCGCTCACATCTCCAGGAAATACACATACCTCAGAGCCATAACTCTTTTTGATCTCCTCAGCTATGAACTCTAACTGATCACCCTTGCTTTGGATGTCATTGAGTGCAATCTTAAGTCCATCTGAGGCCAATCGTAAGGCAATGGCTTTGCCAATTCCTTGAGCTGCTCCAGTAACGAGAGCTACACGCGTTAAACGCTGACTGAGCATTGGAAAGTGAAAGTGAAGGAATAATCAAGATACAGTGGGAAGCTTGAGCAACGTCAGTCTAAATCCGAAGCTTTGACAGTTCAAGTTGGCTTGAGCTTTATATATCCTTCCATATATGGTGTATCTTGAATTCGAAAATACAACGTACTGATTCTTCTCGAAGACGAGTGTGGGAAGGAAGGAAGGTCTGTCTGTCAGCGTATTTGGTGGGGACCGCCGCATTTTCACCACCTAAGTTTTTCTCTGACTCTTCTGGTACCAGCTGTTGAAAACTTCATCTGCTCGTCCTTGTGTAGATATCATTTCCGATACATGACACATTGGCGGCACTAGTACTAGGGGCTGGTGGAGCCAGGCTAGGTCTCTTCCAGTTTCACTTGAGCAGGTCTACTATGATTAGGTTCAAACAAACTTCGCGCTCAGATAATCCAACCTCATGCATCAGAACATTCACGTCATGCAGTAAGACGAGCTCTTTTGTAAGTAAGATGCTCTGTTTGCTTTCCTCTTGCTTTCGTATTATTCATATAAGTCCTCGCTATTGTCATCGGTAAGCAGGGACTTCTTCGATTGACTTCCTTTCAGGCGACGAACCATTGTATGACGACAATGCGGGCTCTCCTGCAGCGCTGGCATCATACATTACCGAAGTTCGCCGCAATTTGAGCACTGCAGGACTCGACATTCCACTCTCGATCTCGGATCTAGCGTACAGATGGGAGAGCTCTGCAAACATTACTCCTGTCATTTACTTCCTGTATTTTGCTTTTGATGCGACTGCGGTGGAAACGCGAGCACTAGCTGGAATGATTTTCAAAAGATATTAACTATTTTGAGAGCATTGCGAATGGAAGACCGATTCTGACCGATTCTGATGACTCAGGTTAGAAACACTTTAAGTTTTCCTCTTTTGTCAACCAGATGGCCGACGAACGAAGACGAGTTTGCGCCTAACTCTCCTGACATCGTTGCCTCAGTACCGTCTTCCGAAGGTTTCTGGAATTTGCTTGACTCCCATGTAGCTCCATTTTCTCACTGGTAGGAAGAGGTTGCGAAGAACTGACCATTGCCGACTTCAGAGACTACAAGTGTCCATCAAAGACCATAAGTACTTTAGACCGTTTGAACACGTCTACCATCGCACAATACGCATTGAAAAAAAATCGACAGGGGCTTTTCATCTGTTTATTTCATTCCCGTGAAAACCTAGAAAAATGCTAGATGAAGATAATCTCACTTTCATGCCCAAAATCCTCAACACTATGAAGGCTCATTGACGTAGGCTTTCTGTGAGAGTCGCAACCTGCGCGTTAGGGCGAAGAGATGAGATGAGATGAGATAAAAGCATGAGTGCTAACTGGCAAAAGTTACATTCGGCCGGCAAAGTTCTTCCAGATCACGATTCTTGGTAGCCATAACCAATTGATCACGAATCTGTCGCTTTTCTATCCCATTCTCCAATAAATTGCTCCGATGTTTCGTTCTGGCTACACAGTAGATCCAAATATGAGCATATACACAAGTGAAAGGGACAAAAACACACGCAACTAGTTATTGGCTGTGTCTATAAAATCGCCACCCATGTCAAAGTACGCGTCAAGCAGTTTGAAGCTGGATTCCTTGCCCATGACCTGATGATTTTCAGTGTTGTGTTACTCCATCTATGCCCTTGCAAGTTCCGCTCTACTTTATAGTATAGCAATGGCTGCAAAATCACTCGGTGAAGAATTTTGGGTGCTTCTTCAATCGCGGGACGGAAAGGTGAGTTCGTAATTGTTTGCGTCTAGAGTCCGTTATTGTGCTGCTTGTTGATCAAGTGCTTTCTTAATGCTCAAAAGGCCAAACCGTGAGTCAACCAGAGGTTCTGTGGTAACTTATCTCGCTCTTAAATAAAATTCTTGTAGATTTCACCCAATGGAGGTGTTCTTTTTGATTAGTATATCAACGAAACGATGGCCTCGACTATCATTCATGAACTAAAAAAAATCTTTCGTAATCGTTTCGGCAATTTCGAAATACCAGTTTGCCACACTGTGCACAGCTCGTTGGCGGGAAGTCCGCCAACCCTTACACAGCTCTTGATCTTTACAGCCGTCTACCCTCGTCTACCTTCCCGTTGTCCTCATTTTCAACGCTGCTCTTGCTTCGGAGCATCCTCATGCTTCGAAAACACTCACTCAGTCCTACCCTGAAGTTCAGCATCCCACAAAACCTTATCGCAGCAACTTTGGCGGGATGGTTCCACTAATGATCTCCTTTACTCTATTTCCATAATCACTATTTGAACTATTTGAGTGTTATTGAAGCTGGCGCTAAGACATGCTTCCAGCGCAATTTACACAGGCCTAAGCGTCGAAGTAACACGTTTTCACAAAATTGGAACACCGGATTCTCTTGTGATGAACAATAGGCTGCCTATAGCAAGCCTTTGTTTTCATCATTTTGGAATCGTGCATGGTCAATGGTTCTGGCCCTATTAAAACTCGGGTCAATGCTTCTCACATCTTTGATGATTCCTTTTGTCCATACACGATCGACCACATATACATTGTATCCTCCGCCACCTTGGCTAATCTCGTGCTCATAAATCTCTGAACCTCTACTGACTTTCAATTCTCCCCATCAACTTATCGCTGACGTTTGCTGCTTTTCAATACTCCGGCTTTCTCAGCATGTCAACCTCTTCTCCTCCCCACTCGCCACCGACTATCCCTCGGCAAACCAAGCCAGCAATCTCTATTGTGACCAGTGCCCCACTGAAGAAGGACCGTCGTCGTTCAAAGCGGGTTTCCCTTTTCCAACCCTCTGCGATTGTCAATGGCGTTGCTACTGCTTCTAAGCCTGATCCCAAATTGCAGAATACGAATGGCTTGAGTGGCTCCGATTGTCAATCCCAATCCATTAGGCTCTCCGAATCTACCGCACTCGACCTCGATATACCATCCCCTAAGCGTCGCAAAGAATTTCATACAGGCTCTCCGGTGCCACAATATGAGTACCACTCACTCAGTTTCACAGAGTCCAGCAATGCTGCAGAAAGTTCAACAAGCAAGAACAGGACTCAGCGATGTGCGGCCATTCTCGAGTCTGATGTTACGTTGTGCAAATTCACTGGCGAGCAATCTGACCGCGATGACAAACATGGTGTTACGCTTACTGGCGGTGAAGAACGACAGAATCCATCTAGCTATGCAATAGACACTGCTCACAATCTTGACGGTGAATTAGGCATGGTCGCACAGACTTTTATTCCGCAGGGCGGAGTCATCCTGGTTGAACACCCCGTTATTGTCGTTCCAGCTGACATGGAAGTTGATGCCTCTGTGGTGGGTCTGGACGAAGCCGAATCGCAATCTGAGCTCTACGGAGCTCTGTTTTCTCGTTTGGACAGCCAAGTGAGGAAGGAAGTGCTCGCTCTAAAGGACTGTTCAGCGTCACCGAACGCCGTCACAACAAGAGGCATCTTCAACACCAATGCTTTAGATGTAAGGTTAGAGGTTAAGAATAGCCGAAAGTTTCAGGCGAAGTTTCAGGAGCAGAAGTACAAGGCATTGTTTCTGAGAACATCCCGATGTAATCATAGGTATGGGCTACAAATCCACTCATAGCTCGTCGACTGTCATCTCATATTACTCAACAGCTGCGGGCCAAACGCCGTCTGGAGGTTCGACCGCTTGTCCTTCACTTTGACCCTCTCCGCGGTGCGAGCTGTTCATCCAGGCGAGGAAATAACCATTTCCTACATCAATCCCTTTCTTCCTCGACACACTCGTAGAACCCAGCTTCAATCTAAATGGAATTTCGTCTGCCATTGCACGCACTGTGATGCTCCATGGACATTTCCTGGCGCCATTGCACAGAGTGACAAAGCTCGATATGAGCTGAGCACTTTCTTCAAGAAACTGCCGGACTGGGAACAGTGGTGCCTCGATGAGAACAACGAACAGTTCATGATTGAAACGCATCTTCGAGCGATGCAGATGCGAGAGAAAGAGGGTCTTGAAGGATTTCAGGATGGCAATGGGTCCGAAATAGTCGCGTACATGAAACACATCGACGCGTTGGTCATGTGCTACGGTGCCCTTGCTGACGTCCAGGGGTTCATGAAGTGGGTGAGAAAAGCAAGAGAAGTAAAGCTTGCGGAGGGACCAGATAATGCACTTCATGTGAAGGTATTGGACCTATGGCTCAAGGAGCCAAGGAAGTTCTATGTCTGGGGATGGAAACGATTATGAATTGCAATGAATCGTTGCGTTTACTCTCTGATACTTTATACCTTTATTTATGTAGCATGTAATTATCAAGGCTTCGAAAACTTCAGGACGTGTTATAACCTCTTGCCAGTAAAATGTGATGATCAATACCAACAAAACCCCTTCCAACAGAGCACCCTCCCACGCACCGACTTCTGGTGAACGAAATCATCGACATGCACATTCCAAGTCAACATTGTACAGATCCCAGTTCACTCACAATTTCCTTCATTCGATAGGATTTTCAATTTTGTCTGTCGGCTGATGCACATTTCTGGATGAAGAATGATTCTCACCATGACTGCAGATGGGCGTATATGTAGATGATCATTAAGCAGTTTCTTTTTGTCTTTCATGGCAGACCACCATGTGTGTTATCTGTGCTGATGTCGTTGGTCAGATTATCACAACGTAAGATATTGGGGTGCGTTCATGTGTTATCTCCTAGAATCGTAGACTGGCTCTCCACATAACTTGGTAAACCCTGAGCCTGAGTTGATGAAAAGGGTCTTTTGATATTTCATGGGACCCATAGGAACGTTCCTGAAGGGTACGGCTAGGGCACGAGCTGATACAAGTTACATGTACATGACTGATGTGCTTGACCGTGCTAGTTTTAAGTCCTGCCTTTTGGCCTTGATTCATTCTTGTTAGCTGTCTTCTGCTTGTAGAAGAAGCGGAATTTGAATCGTGAGGTATCAAGAAATATTGTTGGGTGAAGAGTATTCAAATTCAAGATTCGAATCTTGCCGCCGGCATTTTGTTGAGTACCTAGTCAGTACATTACTATGTAGTACATTAGCTCAAACTCGAGCTCCATATGTGAAAAGAATTGTTCATTACCTACTATGGTTTCCCGAGCCATGGATATGATGGTGCCGCCAACCAAATCTTCCCGGGTCTGAACCTGAATTTTCTCTGATTTAGGAAATTGCCGAGTGTAAGAACATGTTTATAGAGCAGAGTTATATCTGCACTCGTCAGATTCAGAATTGGCGAGGAAAGGGCGGGAGGCGTTTTTCATCGGCTTTGAGATTGAAGACCGATAGGTATCGAGAGGTAAAATGAATCGTTTGAACCTTCGGAACGTTCGAGAAGGAGAGTCACTTCGTAATGCTACCATTTTGAAGGCAAAAGCGAAACCGCCAAGCAGAATCGTACCGCAGTGATCTCAGCCTTCCTTGTATTGATGGAGGTTTGACCCGAACATCGAGGGTGATGAAATACATATGAGGACGTAGAGGAAACAGATGCAAGGCAAAGAGGAAACAAGTTTGCGAAAGCAGAAGTGTGACGACCTGAACGGACTAACTACTCCTAGTGGGAGTTCGTGTACTGTTGGAAAGATTGAGCATGTTATTTGTCCCATCATTTCTGTAATATCATTGGATGATGCCGATTATTTTGCGGATCTGCGATGTATAGCGCAATATATTTGGACTGTAAAAGAGAGTTTGAACACATGCTCCTATCTGTTCTGGAAATTTCAAAGAATCACGACGGTGTTATATTAGATGGTAACACCTTACTGTAAACCGTCTTCTTGTCCGGAGAATTGACCCAACAGACTACGAGCAGGCTACAAGAGAGCTTTGTGGAAGAAAATCGGCGTGGTTAAAAAAAAAAGTAAGTGATTTAGGAGGTCCGAGTCGTGGCACGGAAACAAAAAGCTGATGACCGTGAGCGCCGGCCAGACAGGGAAAAAAGAATTCACACCAAGTCTTTATCCTCCTTCTACATGCAGGCCGTACGGTGAACCTTTTTCTTGCTACTTGGCTCATATTCACCAACGCTCAACTACAAGGATGCAGCCTGTAGACAGGCAGCACAACATGGGCCATTCAGTTCCCCTTTTACTCGAGTCTTTCCCAGTACCACCTTCGTTTCTGCCTCCTTCTACACCTAGGACACCAAGCGGCCTTTCTTTCAATCATGCTTACACGAGCGAGCCTTTGAATGAGCCTTCTAGCTCAACTTCTAGCACATCTTCTATTTCGCCATCATCTTCGGTATTATCTACCTCCCCAACTAGCAGCAATCCTCCTCCATCTCTTCCACCGGCAGCGCCTTTACCACCTGTGCCCGGTCGCTCTAAGATCTCAGACCATCAAGTCGCTCATATCCTTCAGTCTAGACGAAACTCAAAGTATTCCATAAACTCCTCTCATTCTGGTAACGGAAGTTACGACAGGCCGGACTCCGTCGCAAGCTACGCCAGTGCCCGAAGTAACGGCGCGAGTTATGCATACGGTCATGGTTACAGAGAATTGGAGATAAGGGAGACTAGGCGCACTTCTAGAGGCTCTGGCAGAGCCAAACCGCCAGAGGTTCAGGTCACCACTGAAGACATAGAGGATACCAGTCAGGCCTATGGGGGTTTGCGCATTGATGAGGAAGGTGATGAAGACGTGCAACTCACCTCGCTTCGTCTCTCGATGTCTCCCATGCCTCCTTCTCCTACCGACACTGATAATGAATTAGAAATCCCATCGTCGTTGTCCACTCAGTTTCCTACGCCACCTCCCTTGTCACCATTTGCCTTACAACAGGCAAATGCCATGAAAAACAAAGCTTCTTCCGCGGCATTAATGCCCACGAAAATGTCCGCTCCACCTTCTCCTCTTTATCAACCAAATACTGCCCCGCCACTCATTAGACCAGCTAGCCCGAATGAATCCCTTGCGGAGATCTCCATGCATGATTTACTCTCGGGAGAGGATGATGCCGAGAGCGAATGGGACGTTCCCACAACGAAACCTCCGGTTAGTAAAGCGTCTGAGAAACGACGCGTCTCCGGAGGAGGAATGCCTCCTCCAACTTCGTTTACTGCATCTGTCCCCATGCGATCCGAGTCACGCTCCAGCCTAAGGAGGAAGGCCAGGATCTCGGTAGAAAACCTCGATAACGTCAACTGGAAAGCTTCGATAGCTTCTATACCAGTTTCACCTGGTCCTTCGTCGAAACCCAGTCCCACCACTCAAAATCAATCCGTCACCTCTGGCCCGTCACTGCCCTCTCCCCCAACCACTTATCCCACGCCACCAGCTACCTATCCTACTTCACCGTCGTCCTCGGCCCCTGTATCTGCATATGAACCTGATGCTGAGATTGACCTTCATAGGTCACTTCATCGTGAGCTTCGATCTACTCGTAGTAGAAGCCGAAGTCATCGGGAACGGCTCAATTCGACTAATTCGCCACAATCGCCACCTTCGCCACCTGCCGAGGTTGCTTGGCCTCCAATGCCACCCATGCCGTCAACCGAAGAAATATATAATCAGAAACGGTCTCAATCTCGCAGGAAAGCATCTCAGGCATCGAATATGTCAATGGCAAGTGCTGCTGCCGACAGTGATGATGGAAGAGTATCTCCGGACGTCCAGAAATTACTCGAAAAGACACCTCGTCCGAGACGGAGTATGAGCATGGGGAGGAGGGCGCGTAGCTCGGTTGGAAGTACCAAGGCAAGCATAAGCAGCCGAAAGAGTGGCCATGCTGGTTCGGACGGCGGATGGGACGAATCTGGTGATCCGAACTCGCGCAGGGGTCGGACGGAGTCCCAAAGACGACTTGGACATAATGAGGCCATTGAAGCCAAGATACGCAAGCTTGAGCAGGAGATAGAAGGCTTTGGCTCTGGATCTGAGGATGAAACTGCTGGTCGGCGGCACTCTTACGGAGATGGATTTGGGTTTGGTGCCTCTAGGGAGGGTGGGGAGAACGATGACAATGCGTTGGATAGTGATGCAAGTGATTCAAGTCTGGATTTACATACCCCGCTACCGTGAGTTTCCTTTTCGTTTTTCTTTTGCTTCTCTTCGCGTTTGAGTCGGGTGGATTGGCGCTAGTGAAGTTGATACAGAACTGTCCGGCTTTGAAAAGCTCGTGCACGCACGCAGGGTAGGTGTGTATGGTCGTTGGGAGGAAAATGGGTTTACGCGGGGCCGCAATTAGATGAGGAAGGTTATAAGGCTCTTGAAAGGTCGACTTCACCATCAAATCAAGCATGACAACGCATCGCATACCTAATGCTTTCGGCCCCTCCCTCCATTTAACTTTTTAAAGCAAGAGCAAATTGATGGGCATGTTTTGGAGGCCTCCTTCGAAATTGAACGCCACACCATGCATATTCTCGTGTTCGAGAGGATATATATTTTGATGGGAACCTTGGTCAAACTGTGGCGATATATATATAATATACACTTGGAAATTTCCATTCTTCACATGCATCTGATTGTGGCTTGACTCCTTCATCGTTGTGCTGACACGGTTCTTTCGACAGAAATTTGATGCTACGGCATGGTTTACTCTCACCCAATTCCAAACTCCTTCCCGCGTCAGCCTCGGTTGACTCTCTTGCTTCGTTGGCTACAGATAATGGCATGGTTGGAGGGGCGAGACCCGGCAGTATGATGAGCATGCTCTCGAATGGTGAGTTTCGGTTGCTTATCTATCTTTGTTCCGAATTGCTGTCTGCTGCTGTGATGCCCGAGGGTGGATGCAAATCACTACCCCAAAATTTGACGTGAGATGTAGGCGATGAAGGTTAGGTGAAACTGCCAGAGGACTTACCTCTTCCTTGATATATGTGGCCTGTCGACCTCAGATCCAATCTTTGAAAGCTCATATCATCCTCGAGGAAACGTTTTACTTGTGTTTGGACATTTTGAAATTTTCATTTTATTATGTAGTGCCTATCGTTATAATTGCCTCTGATTGATTTGCGTTCTTTTTGCAGCTTCAATTCAGACCAAGTCTGGACTTTTCAAAGACACGCGGGACACCTCTACCAGGAGATTAAGGCATAAGGATGGGCGTTTACTGAGAGGAGGTATTGGATTGACCACGGGGCTGGGATGGAGTGACAGGTGAGTACGAATAGATTGTTGGCTTGCGCTATTTATCTGACGGTCTGCTTGTTCGGTTCTATAGTGAAGACGACGGTGCTCCTTCGGCACTCACACGACGGCTCTCGTCTCTCAATCTTTCCCACAAATCATCTTCAAGCTCACTCGCAAAATCAAGAACCCGCTCAAAATCCTATGGCAATCTCCGTGCATCGGCATCCTTGCCTTCAGTCTCTCGTCCGTCCACCAGTACTAGATCTTCGACATTCTCTTATAGTTCTCGATCCAACTACAACGCACTATCCAGAAGCTACTCTAGCCGCACATTGGAAACCGATTTAGATGAAGTAGACGAAATCAACGAATTTGGGGAGGTAAACCTGGACCACAGCATAGGGGGAAATGGCCCACCGATGTTACAGTCGTCAAAAAGGTCTGTAGTCAATGGCCAAGCTAAGAGCCTCAGAAGCAGCTCGTCCACCCTCAGCATGAAGACCTCAATCTCTCACTTGACTGCTGGTGAGAAAACGCCTAAAACATCAGGTACAGGGAACAGATTCGCACGTTCCGGTTCAGAGGCGTCCAATCGCTCCTCTGCTTCCGACTTAGCTATGTCTACGTCGCGTTATGTTACAGACGAACTTGCTATCCTCACACCTTCCTCCACAGCCTCTTCACTCTCCATCCTTTTAACTCCCAAAGATGATGATTCTTTAGATGGCACACCAACTACGTCACTTGCCGCTCGTTCTCAGCTGAACGTAGACAAAATGCTTCCCTCATTACCGAATCCGAAAACCGGAAGCATTCGCAGACCTACTCCAAGTTCAATAAAAAAATCCAGTCTGAAGAAACCTTCAGAAGTTTCTCCACATTCCACTCACTCATTCCCTTCTATTGCTTCGGACACAAACATCAATTCTAGCTCTTCATCGAATTCTATATCTTATGCTGCAATGACTTCCCCCCGCCCACTCAAGCAACTCCAGCTTCCTCGACAACAGTCGGTTATGAATATCAACGGACAACTGCCCGTTCCTGTTCCGAACTCGAATGGCGGGTCAAGTAGGCTGCGTATGCCATCTACCCCTTCACTCGCCTCCCATAGCGCACCTGTGACGCCAACGACTCCTTCAACTCCCACAGACCACGCAAAGCCTAAGTCGCGCGTCGGTACAGGCATGGCATATCATACGTCCTCTTCCAGGAATATTTCCAGGATGAGACCACCATCTGGAAAGTCCCCTGTTGTTGCACCAAAGTTTTGAACCTTTGGTACGCCATTTCTCAAGTGTTTATGATAAATAACTAACTACAGTCAAAAACAGGGATATTCCGTGATACCATCCACTACTATAATCTACAGCATATCTACAGCTTCTGTTTCTTGAATACCTAATAGTCGATGACCCTTTGTTCTTGTTCGGTCTATGAATGGTTTGTTTTTTGGATGTTTTTTTTGGAATGTTGAATTTTGTAAGAATTATGTTGTTCATATAGACCGTCCCATCTTCTATACCTAATCTTTTGGATTCCTTGTCTTTCACTGTTTCAATCACTTATCTCCATAACGCTCGCTTTGTATTAAAAGATACCTACTAATTTATCCCCTTCGCCTTCAGAGTGCAAAACGAGTGCCGGAATATTTAGCATTAGGTGAAGAATACTATGGTCTACAAGGAATGCGATATACATGCATGGTAAGAAGAAAGAATGTTATCAGAAACTGCTACCGGAAGCGACTAAGACCGTGACGTTCTTCCCCTACACTGCTCTCATCGGTACCCATCTTCGAATGACCTCGCGAACTCGATCCAAGCGATAATTCATCTTCATCAAATAGGACCTCTTCGTCTTCGTCCTCAACATTCCCAATGACCGATCCATTTAGTTTGCTCATGGAGGAACCTTTACGCCCTGCAGGCGCATTTATAAAATCTGCGAAACTTGAGATGGAGTTGCCTGTGTTTGGCGTTCTAAGCGGAAGGCGATAGAAGTCTTCCGTCTCTTCTTCATCATCTTCCGGGTATCCTAAACCAGCATCGTAATTAGCTGAAGCTGCAGCGGGTACTCGTGTTCGTGAAAGAGATCGGTAGGATCCTTTTCGCAGATGCGTCGCGTATGAATACATGAGAAGAGCGAGGTATATCTTCATAGAAGAGAATTGAAGTAAGAAGAGAAAGAAATCCAGTATATGAATTGTTTTCGAAAACGCACTTTAGAAAGCCATGACACAATGATCACAGCCAATGCTGTACCCTTTTCATGATTCCAAACCTGTTCTGCGGCTAGGGCACGTTGGGCATCAGTCATGTTGTGATATCCAGGTGCGGCATCAATGATCTGCATCTGTGCTGGGGAGTTGGCCAATCGACGACCGTCATGAGGTGTCTGGAACCACCAGACGACGGCGAAGAAGACTGTCCAGGCGGTGGAGAAAACATGGTCTGCGAAAAAGAAATGCGCAAAGTATAATGTGTGCTTTGGGTCTTCCTGAGTGGTATGAGGCATTGAGCTGCGTGCAGACGTTATATTGATGTGTAGACCTACATACCTCCCCGACGGCCTTTAAACCGTAGAATAGTGCGAAGAGTGCGAAGAGGGAATAGAGATATAAACTGAACTGAGAGAAGGAGCCACCTGCACCGGTAGCAAGAGCAATGAGGCCATATACACCAGCTACTTTATTGAAGACCTGATTGAATCATTAGAATAGAACGATGAATTCACAAGCAGGAAGACTGACTGCGAATAACAAGGCAATCGTTACACCGGTCTTGAGATCTAGGACACCAAGGAAGGAGGATAAAGGCCAAAGACGCCATTCCGGCTTGAGAGTAAGCTTCATAAAGAGCGGAATTCGAATTCTGACCCAAAGACTGGAAATGAAACGAATCGCGAAGAAATAGAAATTATGTAAGCTCACTTCTCTTCAACACTCACACTTACTCAAGTTAAAGTTCAACTCCCTTTCAGTACCTCTCAATCCCGTAAGAATTTGTTTTTCTGTCTTTCATATTATAAATAACAGTATCTGGATCCAAAATCTTTTGTAGTCCATCACCCTTGATCATGGCAAACAACTATTTTTCCAACTATTCCCAATCGCGTTTTCTTGCAAACTCTTCGCAAATGTCAGGAGGAATCCAACTACCATTATCTACCCAAATTGCACCCAAATCTCGAGTACCATCTTCCAAACATTTTTCCACCTCACTCAGCTCTGGTTCGGACCGATCTAGTACCAAGGAAAAAACGTCCAACGGTTCTTCGCCGGACGGTTCCGAACCTCATCCTCTAAGAAACACGTATGTTCGTGATCTATTCCTTTTGAATTTCTTGCCTTTCTTTACCTGCCGTGCTTCAGTTGGGTGTTTTGGTTTCGTCAGCAGCGTACGCCAGGTAACAAGTTGATCAGTTACGAGGAAGGAATAAAGAAGATTTCCGCATTTGCATCTGTAAGTTCCTTAGTATCGACGCGCTTGTCGACTAGTACTAAGTATGGATCCAGGTTGAATCATTCTGGTCGCTATGGACACATCTCGCTCCTCCTTCCGCGCTCCAGCCGACCACGGATTACCTTTTATTCCATGACGGGGTCCGTAGACCAGTCTGGGAAGACCCGGTGAACATCTCTGGTGGCAAGTGGATCATCCGGTTGAAAAAGGGAGTCGCAGACCGTATCTGGGAGGACCTTGTCCTTGCTGTTCTTGGCGATCAGTTCAACGAATGTCGTCAGGTGGAGGAGAATGGAGGAGGAGAAGAAGTCGCCGCGAACTGGGAAGATGGGAGTGACTCTGGTGCGGAGCTGCCCGAGATTTGTGGGTGTACGATAAGTGTACGCCAGAGTGAGGATATCATCAGTCTGTGGAATCGGTCGGATGGTGATGTCAAGGTCAGAGAGAAAATACGGTGTGTGATCCTGGTTTTCTTCTACAACGGCTAGGTTCAAGTTTTCGAATTGCTTCTCTGCAGGGATACTATTCGGAGAGTTCTTCATCTTCCAACTTCGACTATCATGGAGTACAAATCTAACAATGGTATGGAACATTCATCTTTCCAGCGGTATCGATGCTCACGCTTAGCGTTACTACGTAGATTCGATGCAGGATAAATCGAGCTTCCGAAATTCCGCTATAGACCGCACTCCCCTGTCTTAGCTTCTCCAAATTGACGAGTTACGAGCAACTGTGTTCGTGTCGCGTTATCGTTATTCTTATATGAAAATTTATTTCCAAGATCTATTGATACGTTGTGATCTAATAAGTATTGTATCGTCAAGTGCATACATTCGGTACGAAACTGGGATATGTGTAGCTTTGACTGTATCAGTTTTCTAAGCAAATCCTGATTGCTTCCGAGCTTTATCATTCCGTGGCTTATTCTGAATGATAAATCTACCTCGTGCTCGAGTCACATCCAACCTGTGCAGCTTTGTCAATGTTCAAATCAGCGACCTTCATCGGTATCCGGTATAAAAGCTTTGTTTCATGCCGAATTGCGACATTACAATTTCCCACTCTCCCGCCATCTTTGACTGTTGCAACTCGTAGTGCTTCTTTATCTAAATTCGCTTTCATCCAAACTCGAAATATCATGACAGACTCCAAGGACAAGACTGACGAAGAATGGAGAGCGATTCTTTCTCCTGAGCAGGTTAGCATTTGGCATGCTCCTGTTGGAGGACAATATCTGATCTATGAGCTCTCATACTAAATAGTTTAGGATTTTGCGAAAGAAAGGCACTGAGCCTGCTGGCACTGGAAAGTACGATTCGCACTATGAAGAAGGTGTTTACGAGTGTGCGGGCTGCGGGACCCCTTTGTATAAGAGCAACACCAAATTCAAGGTCAATTCAGTGTTACCTTTCTTCATCGGTCGACTGAATTAACAATACGAGCAGAGTGGTTGCGGTTGGCCTGCATTCTTCGATGGTGCGTTGATTTTCGAGCGCTCACTGTAATGTATATTCTGACACCTCAATATTCAGCTGTTCCTGGAGCAGTGAATCGACATGAAGACCGTACGTTTGGTATGACCAGAATAGAGATAACTTGTGCTGCCTGTGGGGGTCACCTTGGTCATGTTTTCAAAGGAGAGGGCTTCCCTACGCCGACTGATGAAAGGCATTGCGTCAACTCCGTTTCGTTGACATTCAAATCTTGATAAGGATTTGTAAATAGATATTGAGCTGTAGATGGCTTTGTTATATCTGATTGAAGATTGTACATTTCGTTCCGAGAAAGGTCAATGGTTTGAAAGAGTTGGAAAGAATTCATATTATCCGAACTTGATCGTAACATCCAAAAAGAACTACGGAAGGTTTGGCTTAGCCTATTAGAAGGAAATGTGATATAAGAAATGATCTGTGGGAGGCAAATAGGACTGGATTGGGATTGTGCAATCCTGTTGCTATCAGAGGCCTTCCATCTGCTGGACAAGCTCGTCGAGCTCCTTCTGCGATTGTTGATATTTCGCTTGAGCTTCCTATATATGACATGTTAGATGTTTCTTCAAGACATGAAGAGATATTGCGCACCTCGTATTTCTTCTCCCACTGATCACGTTCCTGCTCTAGTCGTTGCACCTGCCGCTCAAAGTGTTCTGCTTTGACATCCACCTGTCTGAGTCTGAGGAGGATCGATGTAATCAGAACACAGTAACGTCGACAGACAGAATAAGATGCTATAATACTCACTTTTCAACAGTATCCTTAGCATTCTTCTCCGCAGCGTCCAATTCCTCCTCTAGCAGTTGTATCTTCCGCTGTAATCCTTCACTGGTTGTCTTAGACCCGATATTATCCATGTTCTCCCGCTTCGCATCCTGCAGACTGTGTTCTGCTTTCTCAAGTTCGCCATCCAGAACAGACAGTCTATGATTGAGCGAACTGATTTCCTGCTCCTTCTCAAGAAGCGACTGTTCTAGTTTCTTGTTCTTAGCCTCAGCCGCCTCTGCACGCTCAATGGCTTGGTCGGCCTCGAGGCGCAAGTTGTTCAGTTTCTGTAATTTAAGTGAGATCGAGAAAGAACGCTAACGGGATATGGTGAACCTCCTTAATCTTTTCAGTCATGACGATTAATTGAAGGTACGATGAAAGTGTTTGGTGGTTGTTGTTCCAAGAAAGTTCGAATTTGAAGTCCGCGAGGCAATGCCCTGCACGTGGGCTCAAGAGCGAATTTCGCCAGATTATACTATCCCTTGACTTTTAATTCTCACTTACGACGGCCAAGAACGATTGCATTGGCAATTGGGTCTTATCTACTCTACGCTGAGCAGTGTATACCGCGAAACAAAACAAGAAAGCAAAGATATCTGGGCTTGGGCTGCCTTGGCTTTGCAAGGCGTGGGAACTCGAGCGCTGCCCATAAGTATTAGTGATTCGGATTCGGATGTTTATTTCTACTATCTCTCTACATCTCCTTCCAGCATCCGGTATTGAATCTTTGCAGAATGGCTGCTTCCGTCCCGCAGGAAGGTCAGAGGCTCTATATATGCCTATCTTTCACATAATGACCTTGAAATTTCTCGTTGGATGTGCAGAACTTCCTATCCTCGAAGCATTAGTCAAGTATGCTTTTTCTTCTCTATCACCTGGAACTTGCCGCTCATATCGCTCCGCTTAGTATCCGAAACAGGCTTACGGCTCTCAAGAAAAACCGGGCTGAGTTCATCAAGCCCTCCGATGTAAATGCGTTATACCAGGCAGTAGTGAAGCAAGGCCGGTACTTTCAACTCGAATTATCAGCTCAAGTATACTGATGACCAGAATAGTCACGAAATTGAATCATGTTCGGGACGATGCTACCTCTCAAAGTAATCGACTGGACACCACGCTTGCCGATGTCTTCAGCCTGCTCTCTTTATTCTACCTCACGATTGGCAGAACAAAAGACGCACCAGCAACTTACTCTCAAATTGCCTCCATGCGGGTTTGTAGCTTGTCTAGCTCCTGCTTGTCTCAGTCTTGCTTATCATTTGTGATAGCAAATACTCAACCATATGAACGAATCTGCGGTTTATAACGAAGCCGACCTTGCACCATTCCGAAGGCGAATATCAGACCTCAGACAGATACTCCAACGCGATGCCAACGAATCAAAGCACCCGGAAGCCATTCTGAAGCTGCTAGAGCGTCAACTAAATAAATGCGGTTCGTGAAGTTCTAGAATACACCCACAATCGATTCAATAAATTCTTATGCGCTGATTCCGCTATGATCAGATGCTATTGTTCGCGCTCTGGAAGAGTCTCTGTCCGTTATTTCGGTCGAACTGGTGCCGGTGCATGAAAAGCTTGTGACAATAAGAAGGAAATTGGTTGCTCTCGCGGCCAAAGAAGGCTCTCACAAGGCCGATCTCAAACCGCTTCAAGAGGAGCTTCGAAAAATTGATTCGTTGAGTAACTGTCTCCGTGCTTCACTGATCCCGTACTCATACTACAGATTACCTGTCATCAATCACCGCCTTCCACTTCCACTTTATCTCTTCACAGTACACGAGTGGATGCTAAATTTCTGGGTCCAGGGGGCATCGTTCCGGCCTCTCAAGCCATCTGTACATCACTCCTGGAGGAATGTTTTGAAATTGCTCAAGAAATCAAAGCAAACGAAGAGTCCAAAAACGTTCCTACCTCTCTTAAACCAATCTATGACCGGCTTTCAGAAATACGAGCCGAGTTGGAAGGTCTCGTTCTCACTCACCGCTGGACATTGCGAGAAACAGATCTCTGGAATTATTCACTCAGTTTGCAGGAAATTGACAAAATGAGGGTTGATGGGAAGTTTTTGGATTCGGAGGGGAATCGGCCTGAGGGTCAATATGTGAGGAGGCTTTATCTATGGTTTAGGGGTTTTTATTATTTGTCGCTGACCCGGAGATCACTCAGGTGCTGCTGTACTTGCTACGGCGATGTTATGGTCTCATCTATCGACTTTTATCCTCCAGCGAACCAGTGTCAGAGGAGTTGACTCCAATCGTCAGTATTTTAACCCAGTTCGCAAACCTTACTCAATTTATTGTCATTCAGGCAAACAAACTTTCCACCGTCAAAAAATGTCTGAACGAAGTTCTGAAATACGGCGGTCTCTTTAGCCCTCGCGATTTATATCCTGTGCGTAATCATTCAATCAAGAGCCAAGCAGACTTGAGGAATCTCCCTCTCGGACTGCTCGGTCGTTTGGCCCCGTATTTCTCCTCTTGACCTATCTAAATATTTGAACATTCCTTAGTATCAACTTGCGCTACACCAAATCGAATCTCGAAGGAAAGACGGAAAGTTCATCGGTGCAGATGGCTCTATCCCAGAAGGTCAAGGAACCATCATGGCACATTTGAACGAATGCCATGAGTTGATTGAAATGGTATGTTGTGCCCGAAAATTGCTTCGAGATGCAATATACATCCGTGCTCATGGATATCTGGAATTGTTCTTGTTCTTTGCAGTTGAAGGAGGCTATGGATGATGGTGAATTTGATGACGATGAAGATGAAGAATATTACGATGACGACGACGACGAGACGGTGTCGGGTGGTGGGCAGCAAGGTTAACGGACTTTCTGTCGTTTTGCAATTTGCTAGTATTTCTTGCTCCCAATAGATATGCTACTGTATAATGCACAGATATCTTTTTATTGAATATTCGCATCCTCATCATGTATATTGAGCTTTATGTGGCTTCCTGTGTAGAATAATGTCATTCCAGGTAGTCGTCCCAATGTACATTGAAAGTCTCAAGTCCATCGCAATAAGTTATCGCTATGTATGCCACAAAGTCCGTAATGAATCAGTGTTCATGGTGTTCACTATAAGCGGGTGGCGGTAGCTCCTCTGCCTCTAAATCTGTGACGCTGAGAACCATGTTCGACCTCGACCTCTTCTTCTCATCTGTGTAATCTACACCTGCTACAACTTGCGATCCTACACGAGAGCGACTGCTTCCCTCGACAAACTGCGGCGTAAATGCCGACATATGGTCAGAATATCTTCCATGTTCTGATAATTCTGTTGCAAACGTCGAATCCAAATTCTGTGACTGTGAACCAGACGAGCGGGAAGGGTATAACGTATGTCTGGAGTTGGCAAATTTGGAGGATACTAGAGGATGTGTTTCTGCCGCCTGAGAGGTAACGAGTGGTGTCATTAGGTTTTCAAGAATAGGTGCATCCCATATCGGTTTTTCGTTCTTCTTCTTTTGCCGACGACGATATACCAAGGCAGATCCGACTATGGCGCCAATGAGGACAAGACCACCTAGGACGCTACCTAAGATTATTGGCCATGTACTGTGACTATCGTCGGTGTTATCCGACCCATCATCGCCGTCGTCGATGGTATAGCTAGTGATGAATAGTCGTTATTATTTGAGTGAACTGCGAGGGAAGCTGGAACATACATGAGAGTGTCCAAAACAGCATATGTGGCATTGTTGGCGAGAGATATGACGATAGTATGAGTAGTATTCTGTAGTCCTTCCCGATACCAATGTATCGTGGCGCTCGCCGACGCTGATCCTCCGTTTGCCTGAGCGCTCTGATAGTCATGCAAATCCACAAACGTGCCCGAACCTCCGTTTAGACTGATATTTGCACTGACAGGGTACGGCCATGAAGCAGCCGCGTAGTATATTGCGACACCTGTTACGAGAGAAACGGGAATGATGACCATTCGAAAAAAAACTTTGACCTTCAAAGACTCACCTGTAAACGTGAAATTGGCCGAAGCACCCTTCGTTGTAGTTGTGGTATGTGACTGGGAGTAATCGAGTGAACTGTCGGAGGTGAACCATACACTTGAATTGGGCTTGTAATGAATGCTGGAAGAGTTATACGAGACTGTGACGTTCGTCAGAGCAAGAACGACATGCGGAAGTGTAGCGAGGAGGAAGACAAAAGAGAGGTTGAGGAGGGAGGAAGGGATAATCATAGATACAAAATCCAGAGGCAAAGAAGAACCAGGATAGCTCAAGATCGGCGTTCAGCTTAGTGTCAGGGTAGCTGCTGGGTGTTGAAACACTATATGATTATTATCAATTCCGCTTCTGTGGACACGCACAGCACAGAGAGTGATATGCTGTGGCCCCGCCAGAGGAAAAGCGACGGCACACGATCTGTTCTTTCGTCTCAGTGAGATATATTATCGAAAAAATTTTACTGTAAAGACTATGATCTTTCAAAGCTCAAGTTGCCGCTCGTGTGCCAGGTATTTTGTATTTTGACCTCGGTCCCTTGGCGCGCGTCACGCGAGTTCCACCGCCACGGCTGCTGGGGCCAGAACAGTCGATGAAGCCTTGAACATATACCACCTAGAAGATTTGCGGGTCAACCCAATCCTATTCGCTGTGCCGGTCAAGAGTCACTGCAACAGTCATATTTTGATGGAAAATGAGATAGGAATACAGGTTGAGTGGGGTATGGTACACTGAAGTACATTCGAAAAAAATGACAAAAGATTTAGAGTTTTCAATCAATCAAGCACCAAGTTTGTAGATGACATTCCCATAATAAACTAAGGACGCAGCTGAACTCACGGCGAGAACTGCAGGGATCGGTCCCTTTCTCACCCTGGGAAGAGATGAAAGCAGGAGTAGAACAGATGCACCTGTATGCTAATGAGTATGGGGAAAACGATGATCACGGCAATTTCTTATACACACCTAATGCACCTTCTAGTCCATTATTGGCACCCTTGCGAATATTATCGGCACTGTATAAGTAAAGAGCACCAACTCTACCAGCAAATGAGCGTATAGATAGATGGAGCCATCACGGTCCACAGCAGAGCTCACCCTACGCCTGCAACGAGAGAAGGAATCGAGCGTGTTCTGACAAATCCTGTAATTCCTCCGACTGTGCACAGGCCTCCCATCGTGTAAGAAGGATACGCAGACTATAGTTATGTTCGAAGAAATTTCAGAAGTCTTATTGAATGAGCTGCGTACCATAGTTTGTGCAGTGAGCAAAACACGAAATTGAAGGAGACGAACGAGGTTGAACGTGAGCAACCTTGAGAGAATGTAGTGATCGGTTACCCCGCAACTGATGAGCCGAATCTGGGATGACTATTAGCACGTGCAAGC
Organism: Lentinula boryana; assembly: GCA_027886635.1. Lineage (NCBI taxonomy): Eukaryota > Fungi > Basidiomycota > Agaricomycetes > Agaricales > Omphalotaceae > Lentinula > Lentinula boryana. Next base: position 86,052 of record MU790516.1, read on the forward strand.
ATTGGAACGGTGGTGTGACTTGAACTCGTCTATGTAATAAAACAATATACTTCAGAAAAACATCACAGATGACAGTCCCTATCGCATGATCTTGGGCTACAGTAGTTTAAATATCTTAGGTCAAGCTCGATCACCAGATGATTTGAGAGAGAAAAGGCCAAGTCAATCTCGCACTACTACAGAAAAACGGTATTCAAAGGAGATGAAGCTTCCCATGGATTGTCAAGAGAGGCCGTTTAAAGAATAACCTGTTCTTGTCTTTGAGACCTTCAGGGGCAATGTCTAGAGGGGCAAACGATGATTTTAGTTTTGCAGGCTACCCTTTTCAGGAAGAAGATGTAACCTATTATCTACACAGCTATTCTTTCAATGAAAATGGACTGGAATGGGAAGAATGAGGAAGCGTAAAACCCAGATGATCTCTTCGGGCTCGTGAAATTGTCTACTCGTACCTGAAATTTTGTCTCCAGTAGCTCGAAAAGCTTGCGCGAGTGGCCCAACGAATTGAGGACTAACAAACAGTTCACGTTCTCCACTAGAGAGCAAATTTCTGCGGGAGCTACACGTTGATAAGCAAACCATACGAACTACAGTCAAGCTTGTCCTCTAAAGTTGTCGACCGGCCGTACACACAGGAGAGCGTGGTGAGATAGTGACTGAAGTGAGCGCAGAGTCTGCGACAATGTATATGAGTCGTCGATGTAGGGAAAAAGTGGACTTGGAACACCGTACGTTTTCATCGGCTGCTCCATATTTTGGTCGAATTTTTGGAGCATAGTATGCAATGTTTCAAAAGATAGAGGTTGAAAAAGTGAGAGGTGTTTTAATATCGCTGCTACATAAATCATTTCTTGGTGCTCTGCGACCGTCATAGGGCCAAGAAGCAGAATTTTGATTCCAATGTTCAGCTTTAGATGGAGGCACTCTTGACGTTTGATGTCCGATACAAGTCCAGGAGCGATTTCTTCTTCATGGAATATATAGCTTGAGTCAATGTACCTGAGATCATACCTAGTGAAATTCAAAGATGTTTCTGCGTAATATTCTTCAAGGACTTTTTTTGTACAGTTCCGTGTGAACGGTAAACTGAGCATTGTCAGATTGATCATTGTAATTCGAAGCACCTATGATTTGCAAGTTAGGATTAGGAAATATAACTATCTACTACTGTATTTCTAGATCTCACCCTCCTCAGGTGTATCCTCCCTGGCAGAAGCATCTGCGCCCGCAGGTGCAGCTTCATCGTACCGAGGACGCTGCAAGTAGCGGTCAATGGCTCGGCTTAGAGCTCAAGAATATGAACGAACCTTTTCGGCTCTATCATCAATAGGTATTTCTTCCATCTCTCGTTTCTCTGGCTTGGGTGGTTCGTCTCTGTCTCTGTATATCGAAGAAGACACGCTCTTTTCCCTTTCCTCTCGCTTATATTGGGGTTCGTCCCAATCTTTGGAGGAGTACTCAGATCTTTTAGTGCCTCTCTCGCGATCGCGCCTCCGGTCATCCTTCTCATGGTGCTTGGATCTGTAGTCTCGATCGTAATCCTTCGAGGCTCTGCGTTCACGATCATAATCATCGTGCTTATAGTGACGGGAGTTGCGGGATTCATAGTCTCTGCCACGTTCACGTTCGCGATAAGAGGACTCGCGGTCGCGGTCACGGTCACGATCACGTCTGTCCCGATCACCTCGTTCTCGCTCGCGACTGTGCTCCGTACGAGGTGGTTCTTTGCGTTTTCGACTTGTGGTCGAGCCACCGTCTTCGGAGCCTGCAGCCTCACGCATACGTTCCTGATGTGGTGTAAGATGATATGACAAGTCATAATAACTGAGGATTCTCACTTTCTGTCTCTTCACGAATTTGGCAAAAGCAGTCCGTCGGTTTCCTTCGCCTTCGATAGCTTGGAACTCAGATAGATGTTCCATAAGAGGGACAGCCTGTAAGCGTCGACATTAATAAAAGTAAACTGTGAACAACGATTTATCAGCCCACCTCCTCATAAGGAAGATTAAGATTTATTGGCTCCGGAAGTTTCCTGAGAGCATAACGTAGGTCTTCTTGAAGGTGCCTCTGCTTCCTCTCTGTCCGTCGTTTCTCATCGGCTTGTTTTTTTATGGCAGTATCGCGCAACTATTAACGGGGCTTAGACTTTGCATGAAATAAACAATATTAGCAAATCACTCACCGTGCCAAATACAAGATGGAGTTCTTCATCAGTCATGCTTTTGACATCTGGGTCTTGTGTGCCCTTCACGGCATCAAGAAACTCTTCTTCGGTCGTCGTGGGGGTGACGCTAAAGCCAGAGCTTTCTGGCACGCCATTTTCCTCATTTCCTTCTGAGTTGACCGCCTTTGCAGTCCCATCGTTTTTAGCTATTGCGTTTGTGATGATGGCAATCTTAGCATCCAGCTTTTGATCTAAAGCATCCACGACATCCCAAAAAAGTTCAATCTGGTTTGATCCTGGGTTGCCGAGCATATCGATGTATCGGTCGTCATCCTTGAATTTAGGATACACGTCCTTCCACTTCCTTCGTGCCTTGATATCACCACATGCGACAAGGGATTGTAAAAGTTCCTGCAGACAAAAAGTATAATTGGAGCATAGGTAAAACTACGAGTGGATAGCAGGCGCACCTTGAACGCCTCCCTGGCCTTCCTTTCTTTTCTAGTCTTTTCAACCTGCGCACGACGCGCTTGTTCCTCATACTCTCGTTCCCGAACCCGACTGTAATCCTCAAAAGCCAGGAGTATATCCAGAGTCGGTAGTTGCCTCAACTCGGGGTCAGATTTCCATTCCTCAGACTCGAGAATGAGGTCGTGAGCTTGTCTCCACCGAGTAAGGACATCGACATCGAGCTGCTTGAACAGATTGACAACCTTAGCGACACTTCGAGAACGGGCAGCACGACTTTCTTGCTGCGCACGTGAGCATTCCAAGAGTTCATGATTAGTTTTGTATGTTTCTACATAATGTAGGGTCACGCACCACTTCGCGCTGTTTCAATTCGGCGACGTACTCTTCAAATATTAGCCTACGCTCAGACTCAACCTTGGCTTGCTGCCAGATGGGGTGTTGAGAAAAAAGCTTATCTGCAGTGTTGAAAGTGGAATAATGAAACACGTTTGGGTTTCCTTTGAGCATGTTCCGGATAGCAGGACGCAACTTGGCTAATCTCGCTTCTTTCTCCTCTTGTTCTTTGACTTTCAAATTAGTCGTGTACTGAAAGATCGGGTGTTTATCTGAGTAACTGTGCGGTCAGTTTACCGAGGGCGAAACTTACTTTTTCAAAAACAGCCTTCTTTTCTGCCAAAGTATTTAGTGCCTTATACAATGGATCCGTTATGATAGCACGCATGGTCTGATCCCAGGTCCAACTTGGATCTACACCGGCTTTCCTTAAAAGATGACTGAATGCTTTCTCTCCTTCCTCGACAGTCGCAAATCCGTTGTGTGGAATGACCGGATCTTCGGGCATGTTGGGACGAGCCGGAAGAACAGTTGACGAAGCAAGAGGGATGGTACCGGTATGTGCTCCTACTACTCCATTCGTTGCAATTTCTGAGGACGGAGTGGCAGAGGTGGCGCTACCCACTGGAATAAATCCAGGAGCTGTAATCGCACCTTGAACAGCTCTGGGGAAAGTTTAGAATGTGGTCGCTTTGATCAAGAATCGGGACGTACGCAAGAGGAGCCGCTGTTTCCTTCTCCACCTTCTCGAGCACAAGTAAAAGCTCATCAGGCATGTCCCATTTCGACTCCTTCGTCTCGGTCTAAAGAAGTCGAGTGAGGTGCACGGCGACAAAGTTTAGAGCGCACCACATACGTGATAGTAGTATTTCCGGCCGCCAGAAAAGTACTCCTTCCATTTCGTTTGGTTCAAAGCACGCTTATATAAGTACGGAGTTTTGAGTCAAAAGCATTGCATAGATTATCAGTAATGACAGCGCACCTCGAAGGGAGATTTAAGGTCTATAAGATGTGTTGTTTGAACGAAAATTGTCATAACAGAGTCGAAATGCACTCACCATCTGGTTTCTCCCAGACACTTTCTCTGGTTCCAGTGTTGAACCAGTAAGTACGACCTTCTGGATTTCGGTGCTCAGTCTAACCATTGGCATTAGTATCGGAAGATCGTTGAATCTTCTGTACCTACCCAAACGTTCATTCTGGAAAAGATGACGGTTTGCGGACAAGTGTGTGACACAGTCACGAACGGCACTCTTTCCGAAATAACCACGGCTGTTCACAGCTTCAAGTTCAAGTTCAAAGCGAAGTTAAAAATTGTTCGGACGCTCCAGTTGGGCGAATGAGATCAGCTCAGCAACAAAAATTAGATCAGATATCATATTACGGGCTGTACTAAAGGTAAAGGAATTTCTATATCTCCAATCCTCAGTCGTGTATACGTCTGCTTGTGCTTCTTCGTCTTTTGGTAACCCTTTCTCCGTTTCTTCTTGAATATGAACTCCATTGCACCTTTGGTGTGTTCCACCACTGTGGCCTCTACCTTGACTTTTGAAGGAGAGATGCTGGGGTTCCCGCGCAAAGTGTACTCTCGTGAGCCCAGTTCATGGATTTCGTCAAGTGCTAGGACATCTCCAACCTTGACATCGCGCAGGCGCGGTATTGTAAGCACATCTCGTGGTGCTAGAACGTATTTCCGACCAACAATGGTGGCTACGACGTATTGAGACGGCTGAGAACGAATCAGGTCGAGCGCAGAGGCGGTTGTTTCTGGAGCAACGTGTAGATTTCTACAGAAGGATCTGCATAGTGGTTGAACTAGATAGAAGGCACTTTGAGTCACTGCGATTGCATATGAAGGTGAAATCACCACGTACGCTGTCTTGATAGACTGGTCATTGGCCGCTTCAGTGCTGGGAGACCTTTAGTTTTAGCGGGAAGCGCTCGATAGCTGCTTACAAATTTCTCACATTCCCACGATTACGGTCCATTCCGAAATCGACCCAAGAAACAACGACGTTCATTTCTACCGCTTCGTCCTTTCTCTCCTTCCACCAGAATCCATGCATAGAATAGCACTAAGAAACTCTGCGCGTACTCGTGCGCTGGTCGCCTCTTCCAAGGTCTGCTCTCTCTCTCTTTTTGACTTTGTTGAAATGCCTTTTTAACCAACTTAATTTTTCTTGCCTGCAGAGCTCTCGCGCCTATGCTACCGCAAAACCTGGTTAGTTCATTCAACATTGCTTTTCGTCGTACTCGGTGATTGCTAATTGCTTGAATTTTTGCTTTCATTTTTGCTCTTCCGTTGCGGTTGTAAACCACGTCACCGGTAGCTGCTTCGGAGGTTTCCTCAATCCTCGAGTCACGCATTGCAGGAACATCAGTCGGCGGAAACGTTGAAGAGACTGGACGAGTTTTAAGTACGTGCAGGCATGGATATTCTATCCTTACTTGTTAACGCGCTTCGACAGGTGTCGGTGACGGTATTGGTCGTGTATGGGGTCTCAAAAACGTCCAGGGTAAGAGTTTACTTTACCTTCAATCACCTTCGACCCATATTCATATTTTTCTTCCAGCCGAAGAGATGGTGGAATTCTCTTCTGGTGTCCGTGGCATGTGTCTGAACTTGGAAGCCGACAACGTTGGTGTTTCCATCTTCGGTAACGACCGTCTCATCAAGGAGGGTGACACTGTCAAGCGAACTGGTCAAATTGTCGACGTTCCTGTTGGTCCTGGCTTGCTTGGTCGTGTCGTTGACGCTCTTGGTGACCCTATTGACGGAAAAGGTCCTATTGAGGCCGCCGAGCGTCGCCGTGCTTCCCTGAAAGCACCTGGTATCCTTCCCCGTCGTTCCGTCAACCAGCCCATGATGACTGGTCTGAAACCTATCGACGCCATGGTTCCCATTGGTCGTGGTCAACGTGAATTGATCATCGGTGATCGTCAAACCGGAAAGACTGCCGTCGCCATTGACACCATTCTCAACCAGAAGAGGTGGAACGAGGGCAAAGACGAGAACAAGAAACTTTACTGTGTCTACGTCGCTATCGGTCAGAAGCGATCCACCGTTGCTCAGCTTGTCAAGACCCTCGAGGAGAACGATGCCATGAAGTACACCATCATTGTTGCCGCTACTGCCTCGGAAGCTGCTCCTCTGCAATATCTTGCCCCCTTCTCGGGATGTGCAATGGGTGAATGGTTCCGTGATAACGGCAAGCACGGTACGTGTGCTACAACATAATCTGCCACACTGTTCGTTAATCTCCTGTCTAGCTTTGATTATCTACGACGACTTGTCCAAACAGGCCGTTGCTTACCGTCAAATGTCTTTGCTTCTCCGTCGTCCTCCCGGTCGTGAGGCTTACCCTGGTGATGTCTTCTACCTGCACTCTCGTTTGCTCGAACGTGCGGCCAAGATGAGTGACAAATTCGGTGGAGGATCTCTTACTGCCCTCCCTATCATTGAGACCCAGGGTGGTGATGTCTCTGCCTACATTCCCACAAACGTTCGTTTTGTGCAACTTGTTCAAACTACAGTATTGACTTGAACGCACAATAGGTTATTTCCATCACTGACGGTCAAATCTTCTTGGAGGCCGAACTCTTCTTCCGTGGTGTTCGTCCCGCTATCAACGTCGGTCTCTCTGTTTCTCGTGTCGGATCTGCTGCCCAAACGTGAGTACAACCTGTACTTTCCATTACTTGTATATAATTATCCCGACATAGCAAAATCATGAAGAAGTTTGCCGGTTCTCTCAAGCTCTACCTTGCGCAATACCGTGAAGTTGCTGCTTTCGCCCAGTTCGGTTCTGATCTCGATGCTTCGACTCGTTTCCTCCTCTCCCGTGGTGCCCGTCTTACTGAGCTATTGAGTATGTATTTTATTCATGATCACAAACTTATATCTCATGCCCTCTTCCAGAGCAAGGCCAGTACCAACCCCTCTCAACTGAAATTCAGGTTCCCATCATCTACGCTGGTGTCAACGGTTTGGTGTGTATCTACTAATACGATCTGTCTTTATTATTCTGACTTGACGCTGGCAGCTTGACTCTATTCCTGTTGACCAAATCACCCGATGGGAAGGCGAGTTCCGCTCCCACCTTACCTCTTCACAAGGTGCTCTCCTTGAGGAAATCTCTGGTGGAAACATCACTCCAGAGCTTGAGGGTAAGATCAAGAAGGTCGTAGAGGAGCACGTATCTGCTTTCACTTCTTAGATACCTCTCTCCCTCATAACGATTAGAGTACTACCTGGGGAGAAAGTGTGTCACGTTGCTGCGTTATGCTATGAACTGTGCTTTCCTTCCCTCTCCTAAAATAAAACTATCTCCATTATCTCTACTGCCATTGACATGAAATCAAGATTTTTTGGCGGACAAAGCTATTTCGACTTGAAACGCCACACATCCGCTCACGGTCTTCTCACAGTCTTAGTCTTCTGCAACAAGTCGCAAATAAATCAGAGCTATGCGTACGGGCTATTACTGCCTATCAACAAAGCTCAAAGGACCCAGAATGACGGGAACCAGCGAACAATTGCTGGCATCATTCGCTAATTATAAAGTTCGAACTTCGGACCGCAGGACAAAATTCCCGCAAATATAAAGGCCTGAGAAACTGTGGGATTCCAAGTTGGGCATAAGTTCTGATAAACGCCCGACTGATGGAGTCACTGCAATTACCACCTCGAACAAAAAACACTGACGAAGAACTGGGCAGTGACCGTTTCAGCACAATCACTGTCGCCTCTTACGACACGAACGAAACTGAAAGCTCTGCAACCACAGTATGGGGACCAGGTACTCTATCTGGCAAAGCAATCAAAAGTTTGGGGGAAGCCAGTCTCCGTGGGGTGGATAAGCTCATAGTCCGATGGAGATTGGCAAAGATTAATGCGATCCTACCTGGATTGACTTCCCCAGGTTCATTGCTCAGGAATCCTGCATCTGGAGAGCAATTGGAAAAAATATATGACGACCTACTGGAGCTGTCACGGTAGGCTTGTATAGTAGTAAATCACGCAGCGCTGACCGGTTGTAGACTTGATTTTTACGACGCCAAAGTTCGTCAAAAGGCTCTGAAAATGATTATGATGCAGATCGGCAGTCGGGAAGCTAATCAGCTCTTGCTCTGTGTTGCGAAATGGCCTAGGGAGGAAATAATCATTTTTCTATCAGAAATGATGCCCTGTATTCCCCTCTTGTGGTACGACAATTTCTTCTACTTTACTTTTCAGAAGCTCATAGCATTAAATCGGAAGGCATAACACGGACCGTGATACGAGTACTACCCCCGTAATGGAAGCGGATACAAAGGCGCGACTGGAATTGATAGCTGTATATCGTTCTTCGTTACTACCGTCCGAAACACATGAAGTATTGCCCTTCATCGACCTTGTTGCGCGCCTTGCACAAGAACACGAAAGTTCGTGTCGGGCGGTGATAGAGTCTGGCTTTTTGGACACATTAGTTCATGTTTGTGACCATTGTGCTTCTGTTTCCGCCGTGGTGACTGCAGTGCAACATGCCGTTGAGATTCTTCTGACCTGCCAGCGGGATTGGGATGTGGAATGTACTCCTCAAAGGTTAGGTTTGGTATGGCCAAGACTCAACTCTAGCATGCCGCTTGGGGAAATCTCTTCGAAAATGACTAAAAAAACTCCCAACGCTCGGAAGCAGTGGTGGCAGACGAATCCATCAATCATGATTATAGAACGGCTATCTGAAATTGCCGTTATCATGAGCACGCAAGAGCTACAGTCTAGCTGTGAAAAGGACATGTTCGACTTGGCCTTTGATTTGTTGATTTTCTGGTGAGCATCCCTTTTATTTCTTTGAATTATCTCTCTCACAAGATGTCTCAGTGATCTGGATAATAAGGGCAGTGGCTTTGCTGAACTGTCCATGTCATATCTCGTTCAAATAATCGCAATCGGAGGGAATCTTCGACGCACACTTGAGCATGTTTTGACTTTGATGCCTTACCATAATAAATTGGATTTTTTCTATCGAATCATATATCCTCTGTCGTAAGTCGAATTTGTGGTTGTAGTGCCTATTCAATGTAATGCTTAATTCTACAGCCCCCTACACATAGAACCTATGCCGACAGCCACAAGGTTTCGCGAAGCGGTCAAAGCGCAAGAACCAAATCAGGATCCTGTCGAAATATTCGTTAACTTTGCTATGGATGTTGCCGACCGTAGTCACGAGAATGCGCAGGCAATCATTGACGCTGAGATTATCTCTCTCGTTCGTGCAAATCGCTCTCGCACGCCCAATATGAAATACATACTTCAACGTATACAGAACGCCGTTAAGCTACGCCAAGAACCAATTGTATGTATAGTTATCGTTTCCCTTTCCGTGTTAGCTGATTTTTGAGATTGTAGAATGGTGTCCAAAGACCGCGAGCAGGAACGGTGTGATCAGCATCAATGCTTGGAAAAAAAACTCTTTCTCTTTGTCTCAGAGAAGACTGCTCCATATCCATCCGTATCATAATCGAATTTCCGCGTTCATCCATCGGAAATCATTTTCGCTGCGGTCGTACTGCAAGTCCTACGGAATCATGCCCTTGGAAATACTAGTGCAAGGCCAAAAACTCCAGGCCAAAAATGCTTGTGCATTGATCCTTCATCATCATTGGCACGCTGTTTTGAGCTTCAGTTCTAACAGCGAGAACAGCTAATCTGCTGGGTGGACATGATCTATTCCGAGTCCGCTTTGATTGATGTGTTGGGACTAGGCTGTTTGGAGGCGAAAGGAAAGGTTTTTGCCCATCACGATGCAATACACATACAACAGTGACTCTTCATTTTATCCATAAAGAAATCATTGTGCGCTCTTGGAATATAGTATCTAGAAGTGTTCTTGGCCCAATAGATACTACATGTCCGTCTGCACTTGTATGAGTGATAATTTTGCCTTCTGTAGTCCATCCCGGGAAATGTCGGAATTTTTTATCAATTCTCTCCAGCAGATCTTCAAACTCCACAGGTAAGGGAACTGAGAGCACAAAAGAGTTGCCACCAAAATGCAGCTTTACGAAAGCAGATCGGTGGGGGGCCAAGTGCAAATTAAGGAGAGTTTCAGGTAAAGGGCCATTTTCAATGTCAGTTAACGTGCCGTTATATGTGTCAGCTCGTTTTCTTTGAGCAACGGCATTTAGTCGAGTTGAGGGCATATGGTACCCTTGAACTCGACTTCGACTTGTACCCTCGTGGGCCTTATCCCTGATTTCAACTTCCCGCTGTTGAGCAATGTGAAGCTCATGATACCATTTTTGCATGTCGTCGTGATCAGGGTAAAGTAACGACACAACATGTCCTTTTATGGACAAGGCGAGCTCAAAGAAAATATGCAGACCATTGTCTAAATACATAAAGTTCACTTCAGAGTTCACAAAAGCAACATGTTCTCATAGGACCCACCTTTTACACGCCTAAATTCAGTTTGAATTACATTTGTGATGGCACGTACAGGGATTTGATCCTTTATATAGAGTGAATGTTCTTGAGAGGGTGGAAGAGAGGCCGATACCACACCGCGTCTTCCAATCCTGGAGGCGTTAAGTGGTATAGGTGGAAAGATTTCGATTTCATCACAAAGCAAAAGTTCGTTCTCAAATAGGAAGACATCGAAGTTTTGCAGAATATCATTCCTCCGAGTGAGAAGGTTGCCTTCCAGAATGAGATGACCTAGGCTGTTGACATCCAAGCTCTGCCAGTCGGCGATCCGTGTCTTCAGCGTCTCATAAACCCGATCGGATATTGTTTTTCGCTGTGCTTTTAGGACGGTCTCCGTCACCTGCTGGATACAAGCAACGCCAAGGAGCAATTCCTTGTGGTATTTATGGTTTGTCGAGGCTGACGAAGACATAAGTTGCTAGAAAGCAGTTTCAATCATGGTAGTTACGTAGTGGGGATACATACTTTCAAGAATTTGCTGTAATGAGATAGACGTTCGAAAGGAGCTAGAACAAGAGCATCTACAGACTCAGATGTGGCTTTACCAGGAAACTTTATGGAATAATTAAGCTTCTGCAGGGACAAACTCATAAGACAACTCGCCTTCAAAGTCTCCATGTCAAGATCTGCAAGAGCTGGTTTAACGAGAATCCAGTTCACGCAATGGATCCTTAGATTCATTGTCATGTCCATAGCCTGCGTGAGATCTCTATCATGCTAAAATAACGGATTGCTATTTTCACACACTTGAGATATGAACGGAGCCCCCCAATTCTGTTCTTCCCATGGAAGCTGAGCGATGCATTCTAGTTGGATGCGTAATTTGCGACAAAACACAAACATCTTCTTGGGAAATATCAGAGACATAGAGTCGGAATTCGGTCTTCCAACGATAGGTAAAGCATCCAGGAAGTCCTCGAAGACAAATTAAGCTACTAGGTCAACACCGAAAATAAGTACAATACCTCCAAAGTTTTCAATCTTGCAACGTGATTGCGTTCAGATATCAGCAGATTGTTGATTGCATGTGATGCATCTTGTTGGCCCTTGTCGCGGCGATTAGTCAAGCTGAGCTGGCCACCTACTGCTGAGACAGCATTGAGCTTGTCAAGAACCGCTGAGACGGCATTGAAGGCCTCGAAAACGATGATGATTAACGTGCCCACAAGAGGCTGACTCCGTAAATACCTTATTGAAGCCACTTGTTGATTGCGAGGACAAAATGTCGTTGACGGTGAAGTGTTCACACTCAAACGCCTGATTAACATGCAGGGCAAATCGCGCAATAGCGAGACGTTGTGTATAATTATCATCGTGTGAAGTCGAAAAATCGAGTCGAATCCGAGGATAGCGTTCAGCAGGCAGGAGATTGAACAGATGACAGAGAGGGACCCCAAAGCTAATGAGCATACGAATGCATGCCACTGGGTCAGGGGAGTCTAGTAAAGCCTCGAAATAGATACCAAAACCTGGCAAGGAGAGCAGCCGTGCTTGTAGATTCGAGCAAATCCTGTAGGTTCTGAGATCATCGTAAGGGTCACTTTCAGAATGCAGCTCTAGATGATCATGGTAATCCATGAACGTGTTGTAACATAACCGGTTGGCAGAGTCCAAAATACCTAGCGCCTAAAATTGCGTCACACACCTGACTCCTTCCGGGCGAATTCCGAGAAAAATGTCTACTTTCAACGCTCATGACATTGCAAGCGCAGCCAAAATTGCCTTTCAAGAGGCACAGCTCATCTCCTCCTTTGAGCGGGAAGTAGCCCTACATGAAATTTTGAAATCCTTGGAAGCTAGTAAGACGGAAATCCTTCTGGCGAATGAAGAAGATCTGAAGGTTTGGATCCATCAGTTTTCTCTATTTGATTTTCATGTTCTGTGCTTTGTAGGCAGCAGAGACTGAAGTCAAAGCAGGAAATATTTCGGGCGCCCTGCTAAAACGACTCGATTTAAACAGAGGTGACAAATGGGACTCCATGCTCCAAGGAATTCTCGATGTTGCAGATCTTCCAGATCCCACTGGAAATGTTTCGTATGCTTCAGAATTAGACGATGGACTGGAACTCTACCGAGTCGCGTGTCCGATTGGTGTTCTCCTTGTCATTTTTGAAGCAAGGCCCGAGGTTGTGGTCAATATAGCGTCTTTGGCAATAAAATCAGGTACTAGGAGCCATTTCTCCTATTGTATATTCATTTCTTTATTCCCGTATTCAGGCAATGCCGCAATCCTCAAGGGTGGTAAGGAATCCAATCGCACTACGACACTTTTGGCGAAGGCTATATCTGCCGGCCTTTCAAAAACTTCTATCCCCGAACTGTATATTCAAGCAATACAGACGCGCGCGGAAGTGTCCTCCCTCCTTCAACTTGATCAATACATCGATTTGGTGATTCCTCGAGGAAGCAATAGCCTGGTCAAGAACATACAAAACAACACACGAATTCCTGTTATGGGACACGCAGACGGCCTATGTTCAGTCTTCATAGACGAGAACGCTGATGTTACCAAAGCAGTTCGAGTGGTACTCGATTCTAAAGTAAGTTGGCTCATCAGGCTTACTTTGCCTGAACTCACAAACAGCACAAAGATCGATTATCCTGCAGCATGTAACTCGTCAGAAAATCTCATTTTACATGAATCCGTCGTACACACTGTTTGGCCTCCTGTGGCAAAAGCACTATTGGAGGCAAATGTCAAGCTTCTCTGCGACCCGACCAGTTTGAACGCTCTGGAACAGCTTTCTCCAAAACTTTCAAACTTTCAAACTCTCGTTTCTCCCTCGGAACCAAATGCTTATGACACAGAACATCTTGACTTGACCCTCTCGGTCATTGTCCTTCCTTCCATAGAATCTGCGATCCAATTCATCAACTCTCACTCATCTCATCATACCGACTCCATCATTACAGAATCTGACGTAGCTGCGTCTACATTCTGCCGTGGTGTCGATTCAGCAGGAACCTTTGTCAACGCCAGCACTCGTTTTGCTGATGGGTTCAGGTATGGATTTGGAACGGAGGTTGGCATCAGCACTGGTAGGATCCATGCCCGTGGTCCTGTTGGACTTGATGGGCTGGTAACTTATAAATACATGATGAGGAGCAAGGCTCCCTCGGGACACATAGTAGGAGAATTTGGAACAGGCAAAAAACAGTACAAGCACAAACCGTTAAATGCAGTGACCGTTCCATTCTTAAAGTAATCGCTTCTGCTGCTACCTAGGAGACACTCAGGGTATTTCATTCATTCATCCTAGCACCAGAAGGTATATTACATTTTTTGTACTCCCACTATAAAAGACCCGACGAAGTCAGTGACCTCATCATAAAAAATTATCTGGAACTCCAGACTTCCGCGCATCATGTCTTGGACCTTGTTCGCATTGGTCGCGTCTTAGCACCGGTGCGCAACGCATTCTCCGGCTCAGTTGTGACTTCTTCCTTGATTTTTGGCGTGGTAGCTTTACGCGGTCTACCTATCCTCGTTCTTGTTACAACTGGCTCATCTTCGCTGGCAGATGCATGCGAGTTTTCCTTATTTACATCTGCCTCTTGAGGGACATCAGGTGCAACAGTTTTCTTCGGCCGTCCTTTTGTTCCCGAAGCAACAGATGGATGGGATTTGTCTGAGGAGGCCACTGCTTTTCTCGTACGAGGAGTAGGCCTATTTGTTGGTAACTCATCAATCTCTTCCTCTTTAATGACTTCCGGAACTATGGCAGCCTTCGGACGCCTCCCCCGTTTAGTCTTGGTAATCGTCACTTCTTCATCGTTCGTATCATCAGTCTCAGCTTTTGGCACTGGGGTCTTGCCTCTCGCTCGTGTAGTACGGCTCGGAGCATTCTTCGAAACAGCCTTAGACGTTGATTCAGGGTCAGATTCTTCAGTCGCTTGACCCCGCGTCCTGCTGTTCGGCGCGTTGCGCGCGCGCTTCGTCGGAGCAGAACCTTCATCGTCAGTGGTGTGTGCATCAGGTTCTACAGAAGCTTTTCGAGTTGATCGACGCAATGGCAAGGGTGTGGTGGTGGGATCATGTTTCTCACTGGTCGAGGCGGCGTTTAGCTGAGACCTGGGAGTTTTAGAGCGGGAGCGGCTACGCGTTGTCGTGGTTTGAGGCTTCAATAATTGAGCATCTTGTGGTTCATCATTGATCTCGGGGAGAACTCCTTCGTCTTGCACAGGAGCCTTAGCTTGTGATCTGGCGACATGAGCCTCGATAGTGTCCTCTGAAGATGATGTCGATGCCATTGTAGTGGACGGTAGTTTCGAGGATTTCTGCAAACACAAATGGTTCACTTCGGTCATCGTATCTAAGTTAAAGCTCATTTTTACCTCTTGGGATTCACTAGCAACCAGGGAAAGTGTTTTCCCTGTTCCTCTCAGGACCTTGCCTCGTTTTCTAGAATTTTGCTCTTCGTCACTCTCTTGGTCCTCCTTCCTCCCAACTACATCAGGCGAAGCCTCGTCATCTGCTAAGGAAGGTGTATCGATGAAATTATCTCTGCCAACTTTCTTGGGAGCGCTTCGGGTTAAGGGCGAACTCATGACTGCAGGTAAGCTACAACGCGTGGCCTCAGCAACGTCAACCATCTGAACATCATCCCCGGCGCTATGAGCTATCTGGGATCTAGAGTTATCTGAACTGCCGGGTGTTTGAAGTGTTTTTGCTGAAACAATGATGCTAGCCGCGGATGGTATTTCTGCTTCCTCATCTTCCATAATTGTTGGCGAAAGTCGAACACCTAGTTTTGCGGGCGAACGTAGCAAGGAAAATTCCTCCACGCCCGCGGTAGTTTCGTGAAAAGGCCTCTTTTGGGGAGAAGCTGAAGATGCCCTTCTCTCTGCTTTCATGCCTTCGACCGTCTCTTTCATCTTCTCCAGAAGGCTTCGGGTATCGAGTTGGTCATCTTGATGATTCGCAGCCAAAGATTTTCTCCCGGTCCTCGCAGGTGTCTGGCTCACGTTTTTCGTAGGTGACATACCCGGAATACCACCAGGGAAAAAGTTGTCCGGTGTGCGTAGAGCAGATCTACGCCGTTCCTGGATATCTCGTCGCTCCGCCTCTGACGGCTGATTTATTCTAGAAGTCTCACGGATGCCATCTTGGTTAGTCGAAGGGCGAGTAGGAGATGATGGAGGGGAAGGAACGACTAGATCTCGTACTTTCCAAGGCTGCTCCTCCACTTTGATTCTGTGTGGTTCTCCGCCTCCAAGTGACATTCTGGGATGATTCTGGGAGGTAGAAGAGGAAGGACCCAGACTGAAGCGAGGCTTTGTAGATGTCTGACGTCGAGGTTGCGGAGTACTGAAAAGTCGACGGGAAGGTGGCGCAAGCAGCGAAGTATTCAAATGTGGGTAGAGACGGCCTGAAGCGGCTGCGGGCTCTGTCTGATCCTCGTCCTTCGCATCTACAACATCAACATTTCCTGCGTTGTCATTTGCCGGAGTATCTTCAGAATCAACATCCATAGGTTGTCCAGGAAGCGGGGGTTCCAGTTCTTCATCTTTGAGAAGATCTTTTGAGGGAGATATAGAGCGGCGGAAAGGCCAGATCCGTCCCAGACTTTCCTTCCATGTTGGTGAAGTGTTGTCGGTGTGATCTTCCATCTCTGCTTCCACTACTTCTTCATTCTGCCCTGCGTCGCGGTCCTCATCTTCATCTTCATCTAAGATAGCACCGAAAACCTCGGCCTCCTCCTCTTGCTCTTCGAGTTCCTCTTCGCGTTGTAATTCAGCTAATACTAGACGCTGGGCGCTTCGGATTAGTACAGCTTTATGTAGAGTGGGTCGAGATCGACGAGGCGTCATGGGTGGCTGAGGTGGTACAAGGATGGGAGGGGGAGCCGGAACGTATCGAAGTTTTGTTGGGGATTTGCTTGGTGAACTGCGCACGTCCGGAACTGACGAAGTCGAGCTGACAGCTGTAGAAACCTCCACATCCTCTAAAATAATAAGATCCTCGGCCTCTTCTACCACACGAGGACTATTGCCTTCTACAAGGATGATCTCCTCTTCGTCGCCCGCATTCTCGACCGTGTGCTGAGAAGGAATCGTGGAGGGGAACAGCGACCGAGGGGGAGGCGTAGAAATATGAGGCGAAGAGGATCTGGACCGGATTGAATACGGTTTGAGTGGACTTCGTAAAACGCGTAAGTTTTCCATTGCGTTAATGGATGGTCGAGGAGAGAAGACCTCCGCAGACTCGATCATAGAGAGGCGAAGAGCGCGTTTTTTCGGTACTGTATCATTTTTGTAATCAGTGCAAGAGACAGGTGGCTGAGAAATCACAACTGACGCGTAGGTGTGGAGAACAACTGTGCCCGCAATTCCTTGGGTGGATAGGTGAATCTGAAACGCTTACCGTGTATCTCAATCTCCGAGTGGTTATTGAGGGGTATGATATTCGGAGAAGATGCCGATGCACTAGGAAAAACTTTGCATCCATCGACAAGAAGACCTTGGGTCCCGAGAACAACGAGAAAAGCCTGGAGTGTAAATTCCGTGAGATTCAGATAGCTACATGTAGATCATAATGCTCTCACCTTTCGTTCCTTAAAAGTAATCTTGCAATGTATGGGGCTAACATCAGGATAGTAAAGACGAACACCACAATTTTGATCTCGACCGAAGGTAAGGTTGTCAGAATCAACCCCGAAAGCCGTGATGATTGTGTTGGATTCATTCTGTTTCATGAGAGATATTGTTCCGTATCTACCAATTTGACTATTATCCATCATGGGAGACGGAGAATTCATTTTGAAGATAGCAGGCAGCTTTCGAGGTTATGGTACGAGTACAAGTTTAGTTTTTCAACATTCGCCACACATGATCGTGTCGCTTACGTCATATCTCATTCCATTTCCGGATTGTTGACTGCTCTATTTCATGAGACGGGTGTTCAAGGCAGCTGTAATGAAATCTAGAATTACTTTGCGCTGGAGGACCAAGGATCGGTCAACAGCGCAACCGCAGGCCACAGCAGATATCTCGCTAGAAGACGTCTTACTTAATTATTGCACTCTGAATCGCAATAGTACCATTCGAACTCCAGAGCTCCTTGATTGAAAATTTCTTATAATCACCGTTACCACGAATGAATACATACAGATGGATAGGATATGACCTACTGATCCTTCTTATTGTCTTGTGTACTAGAAAGGTTGACTATCACACTTTTTGGAATAGCAGAACTGAACGATACGGTTTGTGAGCCAGAAAGAAGGGGCGGTGAACGATATTCGCTATCCTCCTTGGTAGTTGATTCGTCTGCGGTTAGAGCGACAGTCATCCAACCATGTCTGTGCAAATCCTCTAAGAATGACGAATAATCTTCATCAAAAGTAGTCAAGGCTTCCTGTATCAGGGGATACAGGCCAACCGTTCCTGTATTCATGGAGGCAAAAAGTCGAGTTACTTCGCATGCAAAGAGCCAAGCATGTAATTGATCCGCAGAATTATAACCTTGCTTCAAGAGGACGTGAAAGTGTGGATTTGCTCCGTGAACCAAAGAGCTCTTTCTGTCTAGACAGAGAACGTAGCGTTGATGCCGAAATATATCCACGACGTCAGGATCAGGGTGACAGGCCGCAAAGCTCGAGCCCATTGTACAGCGTCCAATCACATTCCTTGAGGGGAAGCTTTGGATAATGTCAGCGTAGGTGAGAATCTGCTCCAAGGATGCGATGTGTGTTGGGGTATTAATGAGGTTGTGTTTAGACTTGAATGTCATCCAGGCTAAGCATGCACGTTGCCGATTCAGACTTCTAAAGATGACCCCACGAACACCGATATAATTAATGAGGAGATGCAGGAACACCATGCTGAAAAGGACTGTGTATGTCGACCAGGGAGTAGTGAGATATGGAACGGTCATGGTTCCGATCTGAGAAACGCATCAGCAGTATTCTTGGAAAGACTTTTTCAGGTTCTCAGATCTCACCAGCATACCCAGCAGAGCAAGCACTGTCTCTTTACTGGAATCCTTAGCATTCAGATCTCCTACATCTCCAGTTCCTTCCAAAGGAGTCGCAAAGTGCATCGTGATAGCCGTTTTTGAACCACCTGCTGCGATTCCACACAACGCACGAATAGAGGCACTAAGACAGAGCGTGTAAACACGCAAGGGGACCGTCGGAGGGAGAAAAGGGATGGTTGTCATGAATGTTGGAACGTGGGCGTCGTATAGAGAAACTAGCAGTGGCGAAAGCGTGTCAATGACGATCGCTGCATCGTTGAGAAGATCGGCAAGAAAACGGTAGGTCTTGGCTTCAGGAAACAGAGAAGAACCAAAGAAGAAGGCTGCTATGATGGCTGGGAGGATATCATGAGCCAAATGGTCAACTTGACACTATAAAATGTACAAACTTGTGAGTCGATTCGATATATCTTGTAGTACGGTGAGCAGAAGAGCGTCCGTCGACGACGCAGATGCATTTCCTACACCATAACCTGAGAAAGGGAGAATCATAAGAATTTTGATTTTTGAAAAGAAGGCGGTATTCAATCTCACCTTCTAGAGTCGCTCTGGATGACAACAAGCTGGCTAAAGAGCTACAGAAAGCTTGAGCCGCGTTCAAGATCTGATAGCTGAGCCCGGACTGAGTTCATACGGTGCATTGATAGCATAATAATTGATATACACGGACCGAAGATAGTCTGAAATTCAAGTTTTAGAGAATAAATTGGTATGCACTAACATAGTATGCAACGAACCAGGCGAAACACTACGTGGATATCCAGCTGGTAGGAACACTTTTGCGATGAAGCTCAGAAACGACGCGCGAGAGGTATTGTTTTCCTTTGAGCCGAGCACCACTTGTCCAGTCTTGAACCACGGTCAGTTTGAGTGATCACAAAAGTGTGAAGGATAGAGAAAGAGACCGTTGAAGACTTGATTCGTATTTGAACAATGTTTCCGGCTTCATCTCTTTCAGTGACCTCCATAGTGAAAGGAGAGAGACAAACTTCCGATGAACAAACTGACATTCTCACGTTTATTGGACATGTCGTTTACAACCATATAGCTGAAGTGCAGGGGCAATAGATATCAGAGGCTACGCTATCCTATGAAGTGCAGTAAATTCATGAAGCTCCCATGTCCAACTTCGGTTTCTTTTCAGTTCCAGAATCATCTCCATCATCCGCTTTCCGTTTTGAAGACGCTACCTCAATGATTGGCGCTTTCTTCTTTCGGACCATATTCGTTAAGTCATTGACCAAAGCAGTGGAAGCCGATGCAGAGGTTTTAGACCCGAGCTCTTTGTCCAGGGCCTGCGCCACCAGAGCGGGAGCACTTCCCGCCAAAGTTTCGTTCGGAGCCACTTTGAGCTCTTCGATCTAGTGGAAAATACGTCACTGACAAATCAACCAGAGTAGGAAGTGGTCAATGCTTACTTTGAGAGCAAGTTCTTCCTTCAGTTCACCCAGCTCTTTGATCTCACCCTCAATTTGAGAGGTCGACATATTTTGTATTGCGTCTCCTTTGGACAAGTCTACGGCTGGAGCCTTTCCTTTGCCTTTAGGATTTGGTTTTACCTCCTCCGTCTTACTGGCCGGAGACGAAGGGTTCGCTTTTGCCAATTGAAGCTCCTCCAATCGGTTTTCTATACTTCGCAGAGCTTGTTCCGCGTGCTTGATAGAATCCGAAAGTCGACCGGGTGTTAAATCGAGGACAATACTGAGTTTGTAATGCGCCTCTGCTATCTGACGAGATGACACAGAAAGAAGTCTACTCTTGAGAGTCAAGCCAACTTCATAGTCGGTAATGGCTTGGTCGAATTTTTCTAGCACATTGACCTTATATCAGACTACATAATGGGTTTAAAATGCATTTAACACGTACCTGTCTCTAATGACACGTCCCCGAGGGTTATATAGCAGTCGGCTAGTTTGAGAGCTACATCATCGTTGCTTGAGTCTTCATCGTGTTGCTTATCGTAAATTGCCCTTGCGAGATCGAGGACTTCCCAGGCCGCGTTAAAATCATCTTCAGGTTCTGCATTTTCATCGTCATCGTCCTCTTCCTCTTCTGCTGCCGCGTCTGCTTCGGCGACTTCTTTCGCTGCCTCGGCGAAAAGATCCACTGCGTTATCCTCCTCCTCTTCGGCATCCCCAGAGAATGATAGAATAGGTCCATCGCTGCTAGAACCCGATGCTACACACCGCGTCAGGGTTGAAGATCCATGTAGGGTACATGCTGACCGCACCTTTCTTATCTTCCACGCCCTCTTCTTCCGGTTGTTCTTTCCCAAGAACCGCATTTTGAGAAATGGCGTTTTCCAGAAGTGCTTTGCCATATGCAAAGTACAAATCCGCGATTTCAGGCGAGTCTTCACCTAATGTTTGAGAACTAGATTCAAGACGCGACATTGTTAGTATTAGCGGTGACGCCTGAGTTAGAAGAAAAGCGCGACGTACAGATGCTCTAGAGCAGTGGCATAGTAATCCACGGCTTGTTCATATTTTTTGAGCGCGAAGGCGCGTTTAGCGTGCTCGATAGTGTTCTGAGGTGGAATGTCAGGTGAGCCTATTTTCGCGGCTTCCGTGTTTGAAGTACTTAGAGAGCGCGAAAGTTAGAGTTGGAATAATGAGAATAGTGAACTGAACGCACGACATGATGAGTGGTGCAAAGGAGGTAAGGGACCACTACTTAAACGCGACCAGAACTGAGACGGGTCACGCGTGGCGAGTCGGGCCGTCCAATTTGACCTTCCGTCGGAAGCTGAACAGAAGTTACAAAATTCTTGACCATAGCACTACAGTGCCAGTGATACTAGCACTCAGCAGCAGTCATATCTTATCATCATATCGTTGGCGAAATCGTCGATTTGATTTTTACTGTGTAAATTTTGGAGGTTACCCAGAGTTCGACCACGACCACTGCTGTCCAGCAACGTTTGTTCCTTCCCTGTGCTCCTGTACCATATACCGTCTTCTTGAGGCAAATATCAGGAAGTAATCAGTTATAATCAGCCGCTACAGGCTACTACTGAAGCAGGCAAGAGAGGTTAGCTCAGGGTTAACCTATTCTAGTTTCTCCATCACGGAAACATTTGACATTTGTCAAGATTCTGATATGAATGAGGCCGTTTCATACTGTTGTTATCCCGGAGTACAAAAGGGGCCTCACTCGACATGCCCCCGCCCATGGCTCCGTCAACCTCCTGGCGCACTTTGCTTTTGACGACTCTGGCTCTTACCGCCGTAACCCCCGGTTTAACTCAAAGCAACTCAACCTTGCCTCTTTGCGCGGATTCATGTTCGGTAAGTAGAGGCTGCGTCTCCAACTCAGCACATGGACTAATGCCACGATTAGGTGGTGGTTGCTGCTGAAGTAGGTTGCAATGTGTACGTAGATCTGATCCGATTGTCCCTCAATGATCTATTCACTCATTTCATACATGCAGCGACGATGATTCTTGTTGCACCAATTCTGCATTTGTCTCGAGCGTGGAAAGTTGTGTGGACATCGATTGCACAACTGCTGAACAACAAGAGGCTAGTTCGTATTTTGATTCCGTGTGTGGAGGTACGTGAAATTCATCTAATTCTTCAACCTGAGGTTCTCAACCTTATAAGTCACTTCTACCTCCGGTGCCTCTTCTGGGGCTTCATTGTCAGGATCGAGCAGCTCAGGATCGATTAGCTCAGGCTCTATCGCGACCACGGCGACAACAGCCAAAACTGCTGCAGCATTCTCCTTAACATCTTCAGAAGCTTCTGCTCAGACTTCTTCATCTGGCTCGGGACTCTCTGGTTTCAATGGCAGCTTGGGAAGCTTTGCCACACCGAAGGACTTGATAAAAATCGTCGTGGCTGCCGTGATGGGAATGGTTGCCATATCCCAGCTTTAACTTGGTCGTTGACCTCTCTACTTACAATCTACATACTGATATAAATGGGGAATATATATTCACTGACGGTGAATTCCGCTGTTCTAAAACGGGAAGAACCGGACCGTTTTGATTCCATCACAAATTCTCATCACACTGACCCTTGAGTTTGAACTGTCATCCATTTCCAGACTGAGGCATTTTACACTGACCACACGCCTTTGGCGTCTTGCTCGTACCTTCGAACACCTGGTCGTTCGTTGCTCCCGATAACAGTATCCGCTCTCGTCCCGACGTAATTATTCCCAGAAGACCAACAACGTCTCCGGCAATGTCGAGCTATGACAAAGTAGTGAAGATGGCTTGTAAGCCGAAAGCAGCACCTCCAAAAGCCAAGGCAAGCTTCTTGCTGTGATCCTTCAAATGATTTTCACCATCTATCATAGTATCTGGACCCAATTATTGCTGCAACTTGGTCGGATGATGGTGCTGTTCATGATGTTTGCAAGGCATTGTCGCCAAGGTTCAGAGAACCGAACTCAGTGGTACGTGTCTACAGATCACGCGAAATTCGACTCGGCTTATACTCCGGCGCATCAGGTCGTATTTAAGGCTTTAATTGTGCTACATACTATGATTCGTAACGGTGCAACGGACAATGTTCTATCTTATCTATCCTCTTCAGAGGTTCTCCGACTTCAGAATGTATCAGCAGGGAACTGGGAAGGTGCGCTAACTGGCGGTTGGACGATGATGCGCTTCTCACTTCGTTCTACAGGCTATGCTGCTCCTCAAAATCTGCAAAATTATGCTGTATATCTCGACTCGAGGATTCGTGCATACCGAGATTTAAAGCACGACGCAATTCGGGTGCAAGCCGAGTCCAACCGGGATTTGCGAAATTCGGCTTCTGTGGAAGAGGATAATTATGCTCGTGGAAAGAAAAAGGATCTCACAGCATCAGGGCCTCAGCGAAGTAAGACCATTATGGGCCGCAAGCTGCGAGTGATGACCGTTGAGAAGGGATTGCTTAGAGAGACGAAGGCTGTTCATAGGATGATTGATACCCTTGTGGAGTGCCGGGTACGTCTTTCTGCTGATCAGGTCGACGTCGTGACTGACGCTGCCTCCACTAGTTCTACTTGGACGATTTGGAAGACGAACTCACCACTACTGCCCTTCGCATGCTTGTCAAAGATCTTCTCATACTCTTTCAGGCCGGAAACGAAGGCGTCATCAACGTTCTTGGTGCGTCGGTCGAGTTAGCATCTTCCAAGTTTCACTGATGGACATAAAATACTAGAACATTATTTTGAGATGTCGAAAGTCGATGCAGAGCAAGCACTCGCCATATACCGACATTTCTGTAAGCAAACCGAAAGGGTCGTGGAGTATCTTGGCGTAGCCAAAAAGTTACAGAATATCCTCAACGTTCCGATACCCAATCTGAAACACGTCCGTATATCCGCCTACACAAAGTTCCTACTTGACAGTCAGATTCCCTACTTCTAGGCCCCCGTTTCGCTGGCCGGCGCGCTTGAGGAATACCTCAAAGATCCCAACTTTGAACAAAATCGGATCGAGTATAAGACGAACAAGGAAGCAGCACAAAAAGGACGGAGTAACGGTGTTACTTCGCGTAAACCTAATAAAGGTGAGTACTTGTCATCACGACTCGGCATAGGTTGATTGAGTGAGCTTCCAGCTTCCTCCCCGGCGCCGCCATTGCCTGCCAGTGCTCCTAGCAGCGCCACCCCTGCAATATCACCACCACCCACAAATACTCAAACAGAGCCGAACAAGGCTGTTACCGATTTCTTTTCAGGAATTGAAGAAGAACAGTCGACCATGTTCAATCCTCAAACTAATAGGTATGTTCGACCATACGCAGTGTCACCCGTTTTTGATTTTGTGTACATGCAAAGTCCTAGCGCTACGTATTTCCAGCAGCAAGGCGCTGCCAATCCTTTCGTACAAATGGGTATGGCCCCTCAGTTTGCGCAACCTCAAATGCAAGCGCAACCTACAGGATTTATTGCGCCGCAGCAGACTTCCTTCCAACCTGCTTTAAACCCCTTCGGAATGATGCAGCAACAACAATCACAACCCCCGTCTCACTTGCGCTTACAACCTCAGGCCACTGGTCATCGCCCATTCTCGTCTTTTGTTCCACAACAAGCAACCGGGATGCTAACACAACAGAGCGGATTTTTACAACCGCAAGCAACGGGTGCGAATCCGTTCCGTCAGAGTATGCTGATGCCTCAGACCACGGGGATGGCTATGTTTGGTGTTGGTGGGATGCAACAGCAGCAGGAGCCTCAGCTATTTCAACAGCAGCAACCACAATCGTCTCCTTTTGGGAATGCCAGCGGGACTCCAAACGGATTCTCACCAATGAGTGGTCTCTCTAGTGCACAGAGTTTATCGTCAATCGGGTCTTCAGCTTTCTCTTCTTCTTCTATGTCGGCCGGGATATTCCCCCAGCAAACTTCTCCTTCACCAATGAATGTTCCCCCACGTCCTGCGTCAACACCATTGACGGCTTTTGGCTCAACGCAAAGTTCCAGTGCTATGTCGCCACCTCCAGCGCAGCCAGTGAAAACACATCAGACTGGAACGAAGAATCCCTTTGGGCCTATCTCAACACCTCCCCCTCCTGTCCCGAAACACCCTACTTTGATGGAATTGGCAATGGGGATAGGTGGTCAAAATGGGAACACAACGGCCGGACAACAGCAGCAGCAGCAGACAACGCAGGGTAGCGCCCCGCAACTTCCACAACCGACTGGTTTTGGAAGTTTCTCTTTCAATCTGAGCGCTCTCAATCCTGGGGTTTCCGATATGTCCAGTGTCGCGTCTTCCTTTTCTACTCGGAAGCCGGAGAACAATGTACAATTGGGACAATCTTCTCCTACCCCTTCAGGATCTGTGAATTTCTTGAATTCCCAAAACACGTCCACAACAACTACAGGATCCACGTTATCAGACTCATTTTTTTCATCCTCCTTGTCAACACAGCCAACGGGTGCCACGAACCAATCTTCTGCACCTTCTATCTCTTTTTCCCCAGCTGCGCCGCTGAGGAGCCAGACCACTGGTTTCAGTGGACTCAAAGCGTTTAAGCCATCATCATCATTCGGCGCATCGTTGCTCGAATCCCTGCCACCTATCCCAGGGTCCTCTCCTGCTACCCCTGCAGTCACCGGGACGCCGTCAACGTCGTCTTCAAGTGGCAATGTTTCCGGCTCTGGGCTATCAAATGGGATCCTTGGCACTCAGCCTACAGGTCTTGGTCAGTTCTCGTCATTCGGTGGCGGTTTGCCAGGATCAGGACAGTCTGCTGGCCTCGGTCAGTCGACTGTTCCTGGATTAGGATCCACCCTTGGTCAAGGATTAAGGCCGCAGATGACTGGTGGAGGAGGAGCGAATCCTTTTCGCGCCTCTATGTTCAGCACAACGCCGAATGGGGCAGTCATGCCTTCCATGCCCACCGGTATCGGTGGTATGGGAAGAAGCACCGGAGGGATGCCTAACTCGACCTCGATGGGAGGAAATATGTTTGGCTCCTCGTTCCAAAACGGCAATCCTCAACAGCAGCAGCAGCACCAATTTCAACAAGGATCGTCACTTATCTAAAGTATGCTTACCTATTCCTCTCATTGCTATTTCGATTACGACATTTCTTCTACACTCCTTGAACTTTACGTGGAATTTCGCGACCGAGATGATTTGTTTATCCTTCCCTTTCCTGGCTTGCAATCTGGCTTTACATACTTTCGATGATATCCAATTCACTCATTCGGTTTCTTCCTTTGCACTACCTACAGTATAATCTCCTAGGGACATTTCAGCGCCTTTGTATCAATGTGTGTAGCTACTTTTCGTAATACGAATGTGGGAAGCGTCCTACGTTAACCTGTGAGTTGTAGGTTCGATTGCTTCGACAACATTCCGAAATAAAGATACCTCAAAATATTGAATAAAAATGCACAGATCTAATATTCTCTATGCACCTTTCTAACTACAGATCAATATACAAGTAGAAATACATATTTAGACTAACATTGTTAATTACATATCTGAAATCTAGACTGTCCCAAGAGTGTACCCAAAACGTATATGAAGGAAGGGGTATCATTGCAAATCTTGTGAATATTAAGATAAAGGTCCATAGCACGTACGTCTAGCTAAGCAAGTCTTCTTCCTCTTCGTCTATCCCAGCCTCCCAGCCTCTTGATCGTTCAACGGCACGCTGCCAAATTGTCCACTTCTTTTCACGAATGCTAGCAGGCATCTCGGGCTTGAAAGTCCGAGTGCCCTTTGTGTTGACCTCTGACAATGTTTCCGGTTTGGTGAGATCCCAGCCAAACAGCCCAATAGCGGATCCGGCGAGCAAAGCAGAGCCAAGAGCAGTAGATCTATACACGAGCTAGGTGTGAACCCAGAAGTGACGGTCATTGATGGAAAACGTACTCTCTCATTTCGGGCCGAATAACTTCATTGCCATTGAGATCGGCAAGAATGCTCATAGCCAAGTCGCCATTGGTCATTCCACCGTCGACCTTGAGATTTGCCACATCCTTGCCAGAATCTAGGACCATACTCTCGATGATGGCGCGTGTTTGAAAGGCAGTGGCTTCCAGAGTAGCACGCGCAATGTGCGAGGGATTGGTATATTGGGTGATACCTGCTCAAAGATCGTCAAACCAATGCTTTCGTTCGAACGACCCACACGCACCAATCAGCAAGCCGGTGGCAGATGAATCCCAGTAGGGGGCGAGGAGACCGGAGAATGCGGTGACAAAGTAGACGCCACCACTGGTTGGTTCTTGAGCTGCGAGGTCATTCACTTGTGCAGAGCTAGAGATCATATGCATCGAATCCTTCAACCAGGTGATAGCGCTACCGGCAGAAGAGACTGAATGTGATGATGTGAGCACACAAGGTGCGAAGACATGAGCAAACACAAACTTACTGCTTCCTTCTAGAGCGAAGACAGGTTTGCTGTTGGGTCCTGGTTGGAAAGCCACGGTACTGAGTAATCCATGACTGCTTTTGACAATTTCATTGCCGGTACAAAACAGAAGGAATGCGCCAGTGCCATAAGTGCATTTAGCTTCACCCTTCGTTAAACATTTGTTACCGATTAACGCAGCTTGCTGATCGCCGACTAATCCACCTATTGGTACACCCTTTAATGAACCGAAAGCGATATGGCCGTATGTCTGGGAAGTAGAGACAATTTCGCCGACGATAGATTGACGAAGACCAAAGAATTTGAGCAGCATTGGGTCCCAGTTTAATGTCGTTGTGTTAAACAAAAGTGTACGGGCTGCATTGGACATCTCAGATACATGCAAGCCTCGTTTCACGCCACCGACTAAATTCTGTGAGACGTTCAGTATCTAGAGATATGTAGAAAGGAGGCTTTAGCGTACGTAGACAAGCCATGATTCCAAGGTGCCGAAACACATATCGTCGTTTGCATGAGCTTTGGCAACTTCTGGGTAATTGTCGATCATCCAGCGAACTTTGGTGGCGGAAAAATACGTTGACAGTGGCAAACCAGCGCTTTGAACAAGGATGAGTCCGATGTACGATAGAGAACCTCGAGCTACGAACATTTCCCGTAGAGCATCAATGCCTTCTTGACCCTTTTTCCATACGCCTGACGCAACTTCAAGTCCCTTAGTCTGAAGGACATGCTCGTAATGTGCTACGAGATTTTTGGTTCTTGAATCGTCCCAAACAATAGCGTTGCATAGTGGTTTCCCCGTTTTACGACTCCAAACGAAGGCGGTTTCTCTTTGGTTTGTTATGCCTGAAAAAGAATATTGAGCGCCGTAGCTATAAATACTGACGCCCAACCATACCGATGACCTTCACACTGTCGTGCGTGAAGCCTGAAGCAGCCAGAGATTTCATAGTTTGCTCTATACAAGCTTCTGCATGAGCTTGTATTTCTAAAGGATTTTGTTCATGCCATCTAAATGAAGGTGGGGTAACGAAAATTGATCAGTGCGGGGAAGTGCGGGGCGGGAATGAGCGGCGACCTACCCTGGATTAGGGTAGTATTGAGGAAATTCAAGTTGATGCTGAGCGACAATCTGCGCGTACTTGTCGAAGATAATGAACCTAACTGAACTACAGACGATTATGTGTAAACAGACATGTCGAGCCAAGTACATGGAACACCTTAGCCTACGTAGTACCACAGTCTAAGGAGCCAACAAATTCACCCTTCTGAAGCATTAGAGCCACGACAGTAGATATAGATAAATCGTAGAAAAGACAGAAAGTTGGCCGTGGTGAGTGAGTGAGTGGGTGGGTGAAAGTTGGAGAGGGAGTAACTGTGGAACGGATAAGCCTTTTTATGACGCGCAAATTTGTTTACGGACGGTTAGCGACGGCAAAGTTCCGGCCCGGATGTATCCACAGCATCAGCCAATCAAAGCAGTTCTCCGCAGTTTCATCACTCGGGAATCGTTCCGCATAGTTCGGTTGATGTGTATTCGCGGATATTATACAGCATAATAGCTGGAAAGCAGTAGCATGGATAGCATCTATAATTGTATGTTCTTCAATGATTATTGGATATCAAAAGCTTCCTTCTCCGCTTCAGTCCACCTAATGACTGGTAAAGGATGTGCCTCAGTATTGAAAACCCATTCGTCTAAAGGTATCGGGTCTTTGTCAATGAACATGAGGTATAAATATTTGAGTCTGGATAATCAATAGTTAGCGTAATGGTGAAAATTTTACTTTCGGAACATACGTCTCAGCAAAGAAATAACTGAAAATTTTTGTCATCGTCAAACCAGAATTAATTGGGCAATGGGATGAAACTGACCTGGGCATATCATCGTCTTTCACGGCGGGTAGAACCTCTACCGTCCTCAGACTAGCATATCCTGAGGGTGTTTTAGTGTGACGCTCTATCGATTCAAAAATTTTCCATCCTCTATCTCGCCATTTATTGTTACCCGTAGTTCGCCAGAGTAGATACAATGACTCAAGCGTCTGGCATAGAAGATCAGTCAATGAAATTAACAAACAGGCAAGGCTTCCACGAACCTCCGGTCTCAGTAAGTAACCAGATTTTCGGATAGAATAATCTCTTGCACGCGCACTCCCTCGTAACCTCTCTGACTCTGTGTAGATAACGGGTGTCTTGTCGCCGACTCCGGGAGGCGCCCCCCGCGCCCCTGAGCTTTTCCATTTTTCGATTGCGTCCATCCATAAGTATCCTCCGCCTTCCTTGTAGCCATCAACGGTCTTACCCCACCGATCGTCTCCCACTGTGTGCATAACCATTTCATCTGGGCCCAAACCAGTGGGCATGTCCGCATAAGAGAGCCAACAAGTTTGGGCAAGGCCTTCGGCAGCCCACATATGCAGCGTCTTGAGATTATATCCCGCTAGGAGTTTATAGCTTTTCCCCGACCTCCCGAACATGGATTCGTTACCAATTTCGTTCAAGTCTATACCGAGACTTGCAAGATCATCAAGGGGAAGAGTATGCGCACCAAGTGCTAGGAGACCAGGTAAAAAGCAGGACAAGTGTTCAAAGGTGTGAGACGGTCTCCCCCTATGTTCATTTGTTG
Source organism: Lentinula boryana (assembly GCA_027886635.1). Classification (NCBI taxonomy): domain Eukaryota; kingdom Fungi; phylum Basidiomycota; class Agaricomycetes; order Agaricales; family Omphalotaceae; genus Lentinula; species Lentinula boryana. The sequence goes on from MU790516.1 coordinate 115,929, forward strand.
AGAAAGTAGTGTCTGTCACGTATAACAGGTGCCGCTTCGGTGATAACATGAGGAGTTCTGCTATTATGTGCGTAGTAGCTCGAAGATCTGAAAGTACATTAGGTAAGGTGTATCAGAATAAGAACGACACGTACACATTATTAGATTAGCCTTATCGGTTTTGGCAGTTAAAAGATATTGTTTGAGGAGGTATTCATGTGTACTATCAGCTTGTGCACCAACGGAGAGGTGTGCTACGAGGGGATGGAGTGTGAGATGTTGTACATACGAACAGACCCGGCAAACATACTGTCAAAAGGTTGAGCAGATGTGAGGTTCCATCGTATGGGGAACATCCCTCCTGTTTTATGCAGGTCTGCATTATCCAGTGCCCGAATTACAGTATTGGCCTAGCAACGAACAGGTCATCAACGATAGTGTTCGTTCTTTGGAAGTATTGAAAACTATACCCTGTCCCACCAACGCTTTTTGCCTGTGAATTTAGCGAGGGCCGTATACTCCAATTGTAGACTTGCAATTTCGGCAAGTATCCCAATTTCAGGACCAACTACTTGTCCACTAGATCTTTTGTCAGTATTTTACCAAAACAAAAAACACAATTTCAAAGGCTGAAAAATGGCCTGACGCTGATTCGAGTTGCACCATATTTAGGAGAAGCTACACTTACTTTGGGTTTACTCCAAATAGCGGGAAACCATTGGGAGTTGCAAAAACATTATCTAGCTTCTCAGCGAGCTCTTCCGCACGTCTCAAAAGGACGTCATCCTTTCTGAGTGCATATGCAGACAACAGCCCTCCGAGGTATCTTATTATCGTCTCGAAAAACGGTGCAAATTCACCCTACATACCGCGATCAGAAAAAGTAGATTGTGCAACAAGGGGAACACGTACATCGGGCAAACTAAACACGGTCTTCTCTATGAAAGGCATTGCACGGTTGTATTCATTCTCCAGGCCCATGAGTATCATAGTGTCTAGAGAATCGAACATTGTAACACCCCATCCGTTGAAGCTGAAGAATATCCAATTCAGTTCAGTTAACGTGCAAGAAGCGTATAAACGCACTTGTTTCGATAATCATTCGACAGTGGTCGAATTTCATCGTTTGGCTGAGCATATCGTTCATATCCATGATAGCCATGTAAGAATGAAAGCTTGACGCTGTTGGCTCTTCCCAGCCAAACGTCAGCTGATGTTTCATCGGCTGGTACGTAGCTCTCTGCTAGATCTCCAGAGAATGGATCCGTCCAGGAGGATGACGAATAGATAGGGATAGAGTAAGTGGGATTGACGAATTTGTACAAGAGGTATACTGAAGAAACGACGAGGCAACCATAGAGAACGCTGCGGAAATAAGGTCGATGGCGTATTGAGCGCAAAGATGCGGAGAGTGGATGCGACCGATACATCTCAGCGACTTTCTGATAATGGTTCATGAAATGCAGAAAAGGTCTTCATACAAGCGACTGACAGTGGAGGAAGGGTACGTCGTTACTGTTTATGAAAAGCGCAGCTTCGTGAATCGGCGACATCGGCATGATGAATGTCGATGATCGTTCACGACCGTGGAGCGAGCACGTGCTCCAGCTTTCTGGCTTTAGAAATCCAGCTTTGACCTCCGATTTGACCTCTTTGGCCGTTCCCAATAGATCGCGCTCATGCAAAACTCGCTTTGCTGATCATTACCAGCTATCACACGACTCTGCTCTGCGAATAAACTTGAAGCACGCTCGCTAGGAAAGTCAGAATCCGAGCTCCTCAATTAATTAGCGTATATAGCTACCATTGCAATTGCGCCTGATCGACTTCATTCAATACTCGCGTCTATTGTTCCATTAGAAAAGGAACCTGCAGCTGGTGCTGCTACATTTTTTCTGCTATTATGAGACTCTGCTTGTACTCCATCATCCATAGTAACACTGCACATGAAGCCGGAATCAGTTCGTACTAGTTCAGCCCGATATTTGAAGAACGAGCTCATTTGTAGCTATCGACGATGATGTATCCATTCACATTGAAATCACTATAGTCTAGACCTTGTAGTGCGTACAGAGCTAGTGTATGCGAGTGATATGACATTCCGGTGAATCCATATATTGCTGCAGAAGATGCCGTAGGGGCCGAACCAACGCTCGTGGGTGTAGTACTCATGTTCATCAGATTGACAGTCACGTTGCCCCCACCATCGAGGGAAATCACATTGTAAAGCCATAGAGGAGAGGAATAGTATTACCCGCGAATTGGAAGAGAGCTGAAGCATTGAGAGCTTTGATAATCGAGCCCCTACTAGTATTTGATAGCTTCGTGTCCCAACCATAACCGCCTTGCGGCAGGTATGTTACGCTGGGGTCCAGGTTGTCGTACGCTACATTTCATAGGATAAGCGAAGGATTGGATGAAGGGTAAAGGAGAAGACAAGTAGTGCAAGTAGCCTGAATTCAAGGAAAGGACTCCGGTCTCAACAGACATTGTTGTTGGAGGAAAGTAAAGAGTAGAGATATCAAAAACTTGGTTCATAACTGGGGGAAAATATAACGGACTGAGGCAGAAACTTGAAGGAGGGAAATTCGAACCGATATCGAAAATCCGATTGTACGCATACAATTATACAGAATTCAAAAAAGACGAAAAGAAAAACAACGCTCACCGAGCTTCCCTCATGATCAACACCCATCTTCGACGTTAACGACGGGAACATATTCGAAATTCACCGACATCAGGCCCACATTCGAGATTCATTGACATTAGGTCCGCATTCGGAATTCATCCACATCAGGCTTACACTGATATACCTGCTAAAGACTCGGGACACCTGCCGCCTCCCGCGCGCGCGAAGCCTGTAATCACCTTCTATTGGACCCCCCTTTCTCGATCTAGAAGAGGCCTGAAACCCGAGGCTTGGAGTTTGAAGAACCTTACATTACCAGGCTAGGGTTCAGCCTGAAGAGTCAAGCAAGATAGTTTTCATGAATGTAATTGTGTGTCCAGGTAATCAAGGTTGAAACTATGGGAAGGCGATAAATAAATGGCAAATGTATGTCTACTCTCCTCGCGAGTGGTATGGTGAATTACTGTACATGGAACAAGGGCATATATGACGAGATCGCTTCAATTCTAAGCGTCGAACGAGCCTCTAGCGGTTAGAGGTCCCGGACCTTCACCTTAACGAACAAGGTCGAAAAGAGGTAGGGGGACATTTGAGAATCATGCAGCGGTAGATATCGGAAACCTGGAATTTCGCAAACACTCTTGAGTGGATTCCATTGAAGTGGGAAAAAAAGAACGAACCGCGTTCTAAGGAACCTAACGAGCAACAATAAAGTGCAATCGGGGCCTCGTCCGTCTCATCTTTCACCTTCTTCCGCTCCTGCTTGATGGCAAACTTCACAAAAATCAGATCAGTCATACCCCCGACACAGTCGAACGGTAAGCATAATTCTTCTTGCCAGACAGGGTTGAAACCATTGTTTTTCACAGATGCAGTACTAAACGAGACTGTTTTGGCCGTCGTATGCTGGGTGTTCTTCTGAGTGGTTTGTGAGGTGGGGATATCGGACGGCGGTGAGTAAGTAACGCCCTCAGCTACCTCGGCCTCATTTTCCACGAAAGGGGAATGTGTCCAAAGTGGGATATGCAGAGAAACTTCCACGAAGGGATCAACGATTGATTGAACTTCGTTGCCTGACTTGTCCTTGGGGAGGGGGAGCTGTTGTGCTGAGATGATCTAGGAAAATAGTCTTAGTTTATGTATATGGTATAAGCAACAAGCCGCAGAGGTATATCATACAGTAACATCCAGGAAATGCTTTGTGGGATTCCGGAGAAGGTTCTCATTCCCGGGTCTCAGCGCCAGGGGTTTGAGTACATATCCAGACCGACCGTTGCGTTGGAACATGGCATAGTTGATCATGTAGCCCAAGTCTAGGGAACGCGTTTATTCTCAGCATATCAACATGAATGTTTTAACAAACTCACCGAATGTTTGCCAATTGATCGCAACTACTTGGGCCCCAGCCGCCCAATATAGATGTGGCTCATAGTTCGAAGAGTTCACTCTCGTACCCTTGGGATACACACGTACAACGTGCGTCTGGGTGTGCTTGACCAGATCAAGCATGTTTGTACTGAGGTACTTATTGGCGGAATTTTCTGAAATCGAAAAGACATGTTCAGGCTCGTAATGCTCTGCCGCGCTGATGCCACGACATTTGACACCGACGGTGTACACAAGAAGTGATGCTAAGGAGAATGACATCTCCTTGTGCTTGGTTCGGGACTTAGAGCGGACTTTTCGAGCGAGTTTAGATTTTAGGCCCTTAATTTCGCCTAGTAGACTCGAATGTGATGCATTGGATGCAGAAGATGCAGTTGAGGTGGAAGATGATGAAGAGCTGTCGTCATCCACTGGCACTTTGTTCCCCACTGTTCTCTTCGGTCGTAGTCTGGTGTCTTTCCCAGAAGATATGTTGGAATTTTTCGCCTGTGTTTTGCATAAGATAAGCGGTAGTCCCAAGCAAAGATACAAACATACTTTCAACATGATTTTGCCTCTTAGTTCCTCTGGGCTAGGCAAGGAAGTAATCTTGGCTCTGCCCTCTACTGGAGCGGAAATTAGTGCATCCCCAAAAGCATCCTTCATGATTTGGACAATCATATCTTGCTGTTTGACCCCGCAATGCATTTCTGCAGAGATAACGACAGGATAAGGTGATGCTGCGAACGCGTATTTCGATATCGCATGACAGATTTCGCGAACAGATACTTTGGAAGTGAGCGTCTTTCCATGATATACCATAGGTTCATCGGAACCGTCATAAATATCCACTGTAGCCGGAGACTAAAATCAGTAATAGGCATGAAGGAATGCAACCACGTAGAAACACACATTCGACAGTCCGACAGCTGTGAAGAAGTGCACGAATATATCCTTCGATAGTTGATACTCCGAGTAATTGATTGCCAATAAGATAGGTATTGTGCGAGGAAGAGATGAAATATTCTGATATTGGTCGTGTCATATCGTGATGTACCACATTGTTCTGGTTGAGCATGGCAGCATTGTCTGAGGACTTCAGAAGAGTAGCAAATGCTTCTAGAGTCATCACTTCATCTAGGTGGTGAGTATCTAAATTCTGAAGATTCGCAGATGGTAGTGAGCCATTGGAATACTCTGTTCCGGTGTATTTTGCGAAAATAGCTTCTAGTTCCTTGTCGTCTAGTTTACACTGGGAAAAGATACGATCGGAGATCTGCACATCCAGCGTTTCAAATGACTCACTTCCTGCGAATATAACATGAATTTCTTAAAAGCGGTCAAGTCCAGCTTGCCACCGCCAACATGTTCGTACAGAAGTTGTATTTCTGGCCTTCTCTTGAGCAGTTTGATCAATTCTTGATATCCAGCATAATCTAAGTATCCACGGCTGTGAACATCAGCAGCCTAATATTCATTGTCAGATCGATTAAGAGACAGTAAACGCAAGTAACGCACGTCAAATAATTTCCTCAACTCTTCCTCGGAGAAATGCAGGCTCAGGCGGCGACACAAGTTTTGCACATTGTCGAACTCCAGCTTCTGATCGCCATCATGATCTGCGGCCTTCCAATATTGCTTCTCCCAAACAATGTCGCGAAGGACATTGTCGAAGTTTCCCGTCATGAGGCCTTGGCGGACAGCATACAGTTTGGTCAAAGATTCTTTCCATAGCTTGAATACGGTCGTCGAAGGGGCGATGAGATGCGTAACTTTATATGCCCCTTCTCGAATGTATATGATGGTAATCCAGCGCGATTGCGCATCTGGTGGAAGTTTAAAGAGTGTTCGATAATAGCTGCTGTCGGCGTCGAAGCGGAGCTCTTTGATGGATTCGATAGGAACTGCAAATTTGACTTGTGTGAACAAATACAGGGGATGATGATGACAAGTGATACGGACTGATCTTGATGCCTTTTTGCTTCTTGGACTCATACAGTATTTGGCCTTCATCTGAGTCTATACGGAAGAGTGGATACTTCAGCACTCCGTCCGACACCTTCGTGAACCGTAGCCATTCTTGGGATGCTGCCGGGACCGCAGGTAGGCTTTGAGCCTCGCTGTTGTCAACGTTCGCCGCAAGCTCTGTGTTGGATTGAGCGGTCATAATCACTTAAGGTAAGGATTAATCATAGACACGAGTGTTATTGCTGTGTTACATATGGCCCGTCAAGTGTAATAAGCGCTAAGCGCTCAAAGCAAATACAGAGAGAATCATATAATGGTACAAATAGCAGCTTCAGCGTGGACTAATAGAATCAGTCTGCACAATGACATTCAATCCAAGCGTTTCTTCTAATGGTTTTATTCGCTCAAGTACAGCCCTAGGCTCCCGTAAAGCATGCAAAGTCAAGCTCGAAAGAGGATGAAATTGGTTATCCAAACCATACAGAGAGGTGCGCCTTCGAGATTCCAGCATCAAGCCTAGGACGTTTGCCAACTCCGCATTTGTCGTAGACAGCACGGAAAGCGATAAGTGTTGCAAATGAGGCATGAGAACCTGACCCTGACTAAGTGACTCTGATGTATTCAGAAGAGAACACACAGAGCGTATATCGAGCTCGCCTCTGAGCACGAGTGAAGTGATATGTGTGCAAGCAATCATGAACTCCGATAATAGAGCAATGGAGTTCTCATCCCCCGTGTCGTATGGGATATAAACCTCCACAGAAGTGACAGAAGGTGTCCGACGAAGAAACGTCGACACATTACCCAAGTCTTGAATGAGTAGTTCATCCAACACAAGTGTACGCAAAGAGGGAAGTCGAAGGCGAGAAAGACCCACAACTTCACCACGGATACGCAAAGTTCGCAGATTTAGATGATCGACAGTAAGTCCTGGATGGTATTTTCGCAAAAAGACATCACAACTTTTGAGGTTCCCCGCACATTCCAGGATAAACAAAAAATCCCAGAAGTCCCGGAAACTGCCTGCGTATGAGTCGAGCTGAGACCAGGGTAGGTAGAATCTCGCGGGACGGAAGTATCCTGAGAGGCTAAAATGCTGTAACTTGGGGGCGACCTGAAACGCTTCCGCCGTGGAAGGGGTGTCCGCAGCGAGACTCACAGGTATATTCTCTATGACTAGTCGACTAAGGAGAGGCATGTGGCTTTTAACGGTAGCACTGAGGCTATCAAGTGCTGATATTGGAATGGATCGCAATTCTACCTCCTTCCAACGGAAAGACTCGTTGGCAAGAACAGCTAAACATCTTTTTTCGCTCTCAGGTAAAACACCTAGTTTGTTTTTGTGACTGAAGTAAAATTTGATGAAAAGTGGGCGTGTTCCAGAGCGCTGTAGTGCAAGCTCGAGCAATGTAGTGATAAGACTTCGTCCATTTCCATTCACCCCCATACAGTCGAGTTCAATTGAAGACCATAAGTGTTGCATGCCTTCACAGAGGATTGCTCTCCATAAGCGGCAAACCTGACTGATACGCCAGATATCAGAGCTGGGATCGATCGACACGCCTTTTCTTACCCAGCTCGGAAGAGCAAAGGTAAATATAAGCGATAGAATTTCGGTAGGAAAACGTCGAAGAGGTGAAAGGGTACTTTGAAGCTTCGTAATGTATGTCCTTTGTTTGCCGCGAAGCGAAAGAAGCTGTGCTTCGGGGTCATTCTGTTGTAATTCGTCTTCAATCTCGGCGAGCTCGAGTTCAACCAGTTTCTCCTCTAAGGAAAGTAGTCGTTTCCGAGCATCTAGCAGAGCCAATTGGATGTCGGGAATTTCAGAGTCGTCAGCTGGCTGATTAGAGGAGAGCAGATGGTTGAAACACATCGACATCTCAACCAATGCTGAAAAAGTGGTGGTCGGAGTAATAAAAGGTAGATTGTACAGTAAGCAGCAGTCCTCGACACGTGAAAGGTAATCAATTGAATGGAAGAGAGGAACAGCTTGTGCTCAATATTGAGGCCATCCGTATAGACCTGATGTAGCCCAAACGTCGATAACATCAATGGCTAGGAAGTTATATAAAACAGCGTGCATACCTATATTATTGACATTTCTACATTCTGACTATACAGACAGCTTCTTCATGGTGTCAACGAGTTTCTCATCGTCTGAGCTATCGCTAACTGTATCCTCTCCCTCTCCCTCATCATCCTCATCATCCTCAAAATCTAACTATTAAATTGATCAGCAGGAGCATCAAGAACGTATGTTGAACACTTACCGGATCATAGATCACGCGTATGATTAGGCTGCAGCTAGGACAGGTAGCAATGTCTTCGCAGTCTTGCAGTTGTTGCCTTGTAATTTCGAATCGATCTCCACATGGACATGGATAGTGGTACAATTTGCGAGACGCATCCCAAACCATGTCTTCTATCTCGACTTCGTCGTAGTACGCTCCCATTGCGCAAAAATACAAGGAAGTGCTCTTCAGTAGTCCGTGAAAGATATCATAAAAAGCACGCTGATCGAAGGACCCAGAGAAGCGCAGAGTGTTAGAGAATTTTTTTGCCGGCCGCTACTTACTGATGACTCACTTACTGATGACTCAGTCTGACATGTGCTTTTTATCATAACGCGTTGCGCCACAACTCCTCACGAATATGGACGACCATGATGATGACCTTGTGAGGTACTGTATCACTCCTGGCTGTCTAGCTACTGCTTATCACATTATATCAAAGAGCCGTAGCCCTCAGTCTTCAGGCCCACCCTGACTCGACTAAAGAGCAGGATGAAGCACTGTTTCAAGAGCAGATACGACAGGCCATCGAAGCCTCTAAATCTGATATTCCACAGGGCGGGCCTGTTCCGACGACGAGCACCTTCTTGTCCGAGCGTGCGCAATTAGAGAAAGAGAGAAGAGAACGCCAGAAGAGGCTCCGGAAGGTGCGAGATCTTTCAAAAAGCGACGATGAACACCAAACGGGTAGCGACGAGGAGGAAGCGGGACCGAGCGTTAAAAGGCAACGTGTTCTGTCGTCGGTATCAGACGCCGGCTCTCCCCATGCTGGGACTAGTGCGGTACACCCAAGCTCCAAACTTAATTCTAGTAAAGCTCCATTTTTCTGGGACGGAGAGTGGCGCCCAACTGCGGCTCTCGGTGTCGAGCCCCGAAGAGACGGAAGGCCTACTTTTAGACTGTCAGAAGTTCTGGGTAATGTGAGTGCTACCCAGTAATCATGGTAGACTTTTTAAATCAGTTGTTGGTGTTCTAGAAAGGTGAAATTGCGTTTGCCATTCTATCGACATTTGCCTTGGATTTGCCTTGGATATACAGCTTATTCGATCCATCCGTCCCCGTCATCATGGTCTCTCAGCCGGAGTCAAGTGGAAAAGCTAGTGTTAAGAATGCTCTACCCAATTGGATTAAAACAACCCCTTTTCTAAAGGGCGGTTATGGTTGCATGCACATGAAGGTGTGCCCTTCTCACCACTGTCTTACCCACTTCTCTGATGGTTTTTGAAGTTTATGCTGGTACGTATCAATATCAGTTGAAATTTCACAGAAACTAATCTACACATGCAGATCTTCTATAAAACGGGTCGGCTACGCGTGGTCGTTTCCACAGCGAATCTTATACCATATGATTGGCGGGATATTGAAAATGTAGGTTGACACTCACGTTTCGAGAGTCGAGTTTCACTCACAACTCCTTCACAGGCTGTATGGCTTCAAGATCTTTCCCCACTTTCAAGACATGCCCCGTTTGACGGACAAGATAACGAGTCCTTCCCATATGTGATGAAGCGCGTCCTGGATAATGTCAACGTAGCGCCGGCACTTTCTGTGATGTTGAAGCAAGATGTAAATAGTCCATACTTTTTCTTCCCAAACATCACTAATCAATTTATCCTCAGCATCCAAACCTTCCAATTCGAACCACAGAAGACATATGTACGAGGTGGGATTGGACTAAAGTGAAAGTCAATCTAGTCCCTTCGATTGCCGGGAAACATGAAGGGTGGCCCAATGTCATTCTAACCGGGCATACGAGATTAATGAAAGCGGTGCGCAATATTGGTCTTCAAACCGGAAAGGGGTCAAGGGAGAAAAACCTTGAGTTGGATTACCAGGTGTGCAAAGGTTCTCGAAGCCCTTTCATTATCTCTCATGTCAGATTCGCCAGGGCTCTAGCATCGGATCATACACTACTCAGTGGGTAAATGAGTTCTATCATTCAGCCAAGGGTGAATCGGCAGAGGACTGGCTAGACAAACCTAAGAGTAGGAGAGAGAAACTTCCGTATCCTGTTCAGTTGAAGGTCCTATTTCCTACGTTGACAACAGTACAGAGCAGTCAATATGGGGAACGCGTATGCAACACTTTTCCAGCAATCGATATCCCCTGATAGATCTTTCTTAGGGTGGCGGAAATCTATTTTGCAGACGATCTCAATGGGAGGCCCGGAAATTCCCTCGTCAGCTGTTTCATGATTCTCGAAGCAAAGCAGGTAACACCCTCATGCACACAAAGGTATCGACGACGAGTTGTACTACTCTGTTCAATACAGCTCATATACACGTAGATGATTGTGAGCGTTATCTCTCCAAAGTCCACAAAGAGGTCCACACTGGAATTCATCAACGTGGACACTGAATCTGAAGATGACGACAACGATCCCGAGGTCCTCAACACCAACGTTGGTTGGGCTTACTTAGGCTCACACAATTTCACCCCTTCTGCTTGGGGGACGCTTTCTGGATCAGCGTTTAACCCTGTCATGAATGTACGTGATCACGCCAGTAATGCCTCGCGAAAAGCTCAACTGGAACAGATACGCAATTACGAGCTTGGCATAGTCTTCCCCTTGAAAGACATCGCGGAGGTCAATAAGTTGGCGTGTTACGAAAGGCCGCCACGAAAATATGGTCCAGCAGAATCTCCATGGGTTAGTACCTGTCGCTCATCCTTCAGCTCTTGTATGTCTCACAGCAAATCGACATACCACAGATATCAGACGAATCCTTATACTTTAGGTCACAGTCATCGTCATAATATGTAGATGTATACATTGTAGTATTATTTTGGGAATCGCTTCGGTTGTAGACTTCTAATGTTCTCGATTGATGTCGAACCAAACCCACTGAGGAGTTCCAATGGCGGCTCGCCGCCCGTACCCTTTACCCGTATGGCGTCGCTTCTCAAATGCCAAACTGCGAAGAGACTTGATATGCTCTTCCAATACATTGGCCCAGCCTTTCATCGCTGTTTCCACAGATCCAATATCTCGAGCTTGAGTAGAGCTCTCTCGGTAAGAGTCTTCCTTGAATTCAACAGCTAATTTCAAAGTGTGAAGAGATTCAAATTTCTCGAGGACGACCACAATCCCTGCCTGACATTTTTTTTGGTGAAGTGAATTAGAGCAAGTATTTAACGCGGCAGGGTAAAATCAATCACCATGTCTGACTCAGGTTCTTCTGCACGATTGAAATATCGAATGCCCTGCAACTCTAATTCTCGAAGACCGGGAAAACAGCAGAAGATGCATTCCAGCAGGCCTGTAGTGACACACCAGCCCATCCTGATGCAAAGTTGCTCGAGGTTCGGGCGAGACGAAGGAAGAGTTTTGAAGAGTCCAACAATCATTGAGGGTTTGTGATAAGCCAATACGGTATCACTTCCAGACTGAAGCATATTCTGCCATGAGTCTGGGATAAAATCGAGGACCAAACGTTTCAGAGAATCCGGAAACCTCTTGAATATCTGGTCAGTTAAAGATGGATTGGAAATAGTGATGGATTCAAGCTGTGAGGAAAACATATCATTCTGGCTTTGTGAAGCATTAAGAGGCAGGAGTTCGTATCTGTGGGGTAAAGCACCAATTATACGTAGTCTACAGTGAACCTCGAGGACATTTAATTTCTGCATTGACTGCACAATTGTCCAGAGAGGATAATTATGGGAATCCGACTCCAACGGTGGAAATCCTGTGAGCACAAGCATGTGGATCACTGGCAGCGATATTTTTTGCGAGAGATCCGACAGTGGGAAGTACTGGCCTGGGATCTCGAGGTACTCTAGAGTTCCGCTGCATCCTTGAATAATATTAGCTACGCATTGTACAGACAACGCTCGCTTTGATTCAGGTGCATCATATAGCGTCGCCTGTCCGACTTGTTGAATCACAAGGTTACGAACTCCATGCAAATCACGAAACAAGATCAACGCATCGTGAATTACGAATGAAGTCGGGATGTATAAGGATTGCAGAGATGATGTAGAAGACAATGCCTTGATGAGACCTAAGCTAGGCGGAAGGCGGGGTGTATAAATGAACGATACGAGGTTGAACATTTCCGGGAGAGCCTTGGAAAGCAACTCCATGCACCGTCGGTGCTGAGATTGAAAAACCCACAATGGTTGCTTCAAGGTGGAATCCGACTTGTACATGAGCTTTAGTTTTCTGTTAGTCGCATTAGATTCTCGGAGAAAGCTCAAGATGTAGGATATACTTAGTACTTGATATATGGCCATAAGGTAGAAGGTAAGAGCTGCAATCGGTCTTTCGGCCACTGGACACTGCGGAACATGACTGGCAGCGCGTGCTGTCTCATTCTCCTTGATACTAGTGATAGAGATATCATATTTTCGATGCCTTCATTTAGCAGGTGAGATATAATCTGCTCGGATACATCTAAGTCTAGGTCAAGCAAATTTGTGGAACTTGCCATGAGCGTTGAGCGAAGCAAAGGATCACGAGCGTCGTGTCACATCAATTCGTTCGCTGAAATGACACTGCTTTCATGTCCTCACTATTACCTCGAGGATATATGACATGTCCTACACAAAGCCTCAAGTACAACACGCAACTCATTGAAATCATCAAAGTTAGGTCCAATGGATGATCAGCCTTGTGTATTCCATGAGTGTATCGTGTATCATGTTATACTTTGGATACTTAAGTCGTGTGGAAGGTAAATGTTCTGGACCTTACTCATCCAAGATCCCCCCCTACTTTACCTCGACCAAGCCAATCTATCTCTGATTTCCATGTACTACTATTCACTCTTTGACCGCTGCGAATATCCATTCTTTCAACCACCCCACCTTAGCTCGACAGGTACTATGGCCGCACTTGGCGTCGCAGCCTCGATCTGTATTGCAGTCGCAGTCGACAGGCTCCTGTGGAATCGAAATCATCGACCACCCCAGGCTGCAGTTACAGCAGTGACAACCATGACGTTGTCGGACACCAGTCTTGACTGGGTTCTCAGTCATTGCGAGCATGTGGAACGGAAGCTTGCAGAGAAAGAAGGACACTTGAGAGAGCTCAAGCTCGTCGCCGCAGCCAGCCAAGCAAAGTACCTCCAGCTAGAGAGACAGTGGTTGGCTAATGAAAGGACGTATGAACGGCGATGCGCAGAGCTCGAATCGAAGAACGTGCAGTTACAAGAGAACGCTCGAGTACACGATACCAATGGCATGGATGTGGTGGCGTTTCAGCGCAAGGCTGACAGAGCTGATCAAGTTCACCCACTGTTCGTGAGCTTCCTCGACAGACTCTTGCTCGCAAACAAGGTTTGGCAGCAGCAAAAGGAGCTGCAACGGGCGAAAGAAGAGTTAGCAGAGCAGAAAGCAGAGAAGAAGAAGACCATGCGAGCGAACGCATTTGCGATGTTTCGAGATCGATTGATCGCAGCCAATGTCGTGTGGAGACAGCAGAGAGAAATGAAGAAGTTGCGAGAAGACATGAACAACGTGAAGGAGGATGCGGAGAGTGTGAAGCGAGGTCGGGTAAGGGCTGTAGCGAGGTCGGCGAAGCAGATGGTGGTGGATACAAGGCGGGAGGGAATGGTCGAAGAACTGGTCAACGGCCTTGTGGAGGACTTGAGGAGAGAGAGGACGCTTAATGAGAAAAAAGTTGAAGACATGAACAAGACGTGGCAGGAGGAGCGTCAGAAGCTGGTTTCAGAGATAGAGGCTCTGAGGCTCAGTCAGCAGGCTAGACTAATTGAACAAGAGGTATCCAACGATCTAGAGGATCGACTGGCTGCGAGTCTAAAGGAATGTCAGAAAGAGATTCAGAGACTCGGAACGGCAAAGTGTTGACCACTAGGTTCGTATTTCTTACCATACATTAAGGTAAATTGCTTAATGGTTGTATTTTTTGCAGCATATTTAACACTTGGATAGTACAATGTATTCTGTAGTCGTTACTAGTTATTTATTAGATATTTATTCAAAAGACCTGCGCACCAGTGAAAATCTATCCATACACCGCCAGCTAGTACTAACAGCAATGAACATATTCGCTCTACACCTTTCGAATTGGCAAGCTAAATGAGATACACTAGTGGGAGCCTGTAGATGTTTTCAATTTGAGACGAGAGTAATGATTCCGTAGCTTGCAAGTAAATATTGGCTTAGCGTTGGCGACTTGGACAGCGGTGGAATGTGTTTTCCGAAAATCTGCTGGTTTTCTTCCGTGTCCTCATTTGGACGAGGAGACCAAGGCTTTCGTTTCGGCTGGTCTCTTGTCTGTAACAGAAAGAAAATGAAGGTGCGTCAACCTTAAAGTTAGAGTTGGAACGTCAAAGAACACTGCCGAAACTTGACTTGAGATAAGCGCTCACATGCCACAGATGTGTGATTCAGAGCGTCAAATTTTCATTCAATGAACGCACTGCCAGTGCGAGGTGCACTTACGGCTTCACTTCTTGATCTTCTTCCCTCACTATCCCTTCAGAATGTCTGGTGATCTCTATGGCATTTTGCACATCTCTCGCGAAGCATCTCCCGAAGAAAGTAAGTTCGCATTCATTATATACCGGGTCCGGATTACGAATGCTAATTTCCAATCCACATTTCTTGCAGTTCGCAAGGCATATAAGAAACGAGCATTGCAGACACATCCAGATCGGCTTCCAGCGAACTTTACGCCTGCTGAAAAGACAGCTGCTGAAGACAAATTCAGAAAGGTGCGTATCAGCATACATACTTCACGAGCACACTGAGAACTAAATGTGGCGTATAATCGGTGGTTGAAGGTTAATAATGCATACGAAATTCTGAAAGATCCAGAGAAACGACAAGTAATTAGTCCATTCATCTTCATGAAAACAGTATTTAACTTACACCGAACTGTTCTACCAGTCCTACGACCGGTACGGTGCTTGGCCTCCCCCAGTCGTGCCTCCGACCTCGCCACCCAATTATTCCTCTCGATATCGACCTTACACAAATGATTTCTCTCGTCCACCTCGTCCCGACCCGTTCACCCTATTCACAGATTTCCATTTTACCGATCCTTTCGAGCTCTTCGATTCCTTCTTCCATGATTCACTTGGCGTTCACACTCACGACCGTCGAGATAATAGATTTCCCCGCCGCCATGCAACTCATGAAGACAGCGGTAATTTCGCATTTTCAAGAGCACGCGATATGCATTCCGGTGTCGATGATCTGATGGCGCATATAAATGATATGCACCGGAGTATGTTATCTACGTCTACTGCCATCCCTAGGATGGGTATGAGTACAGGCATGGGCAACATGGGCTTGGGTTTCCCCCCGATGATTTCGCATTTCCCGACTTTCCCTCTCTTGGATACAAGATCTGGTTCGGGTAATGGGAGATGGGCTGCAGAGAGTACCATGTCACAAACTGTTAATGGTGTGACGCAAACTATACAGAAACGCCGGGACTGGGAAGTAAGTCGTTTTCTACTTTCGTTGTCAAAATCTTCTTCTGACTCTGGCAGGGTAACGTCCACGTCACTCGTACATATCCTGGCGGACGGAAAGTTGTTACGATTAATGGAGTAGAACAGCACGATCAAGGACAAGCGTATCTCCCACCACCTCCACCGCCTGCCCCAAACGCTCCTAGCCATGGCAATAACTATCTACCAAGTCCTCCCCCGCCTTACTCGTCCAATCCTAACTCTGGCGGTAAGTCATAAGCCGGACTGAACTGAAAATCCGTGTACTCAATTCGTGCACTGTTTTATTTAGTAGCACCCAGATCATCCGCTGAACGTCCGGTGATTCCCGTAGTACCCAGTTTCCGCAATGGTAATTAAATTTATTCTCATCGGTACCTTGACCAATTTCTGATTTTTCTTTTCACTTTCGTCAAAGTTTATGAGCATGAAAACCGTAAGTATATTTTATAATTGGTTTCGTTTGTAACCGGATGCTTATGATATGCTGAAGGCACGCCATCTTCGCCCACTCATCCTCACACCCGGCCGAAATGGTGGAATCGCCATGGTTGATGATCGATTCCAACTCGAATGGGATTCTTGATCGTCCTGGACACTGTCTGGATGCTGTATCTATCAATCTCGTTTTTATATGTACCGAAAACCCCTATGTATATGCTGCTAGCTTGTATCGCTATGCTTCGTATTATGTCTTTTTCATGCCCATTTCCAATTCTTAGTTTACAGGTTTTTACCGCTACACCTTTAATTCAGTCAGACGCTTGCAATGTTAGTAGCTTTACCCATTCAGTTCTATATCTAAACGCATACACTTGGTGGTTTCTGAATGTACCAAATCACGCATCGGAAAAGGACACAGGTCACATAATGGCGACGTCGGCGCATCCGCTGATGTCTGTTACCTGGCCCCCTAGTCATAGTTTTGCTAGGCCGCTGAGTATCACTAGACACGCAAAGATTAGCAACCTACCCTGGGAGAGCACCGGAGGACACAAGTTCCAACGATAACTTCACGAACCCGTCTGGATCGTTCTCAGGCTGCGTCTCGATTTTGTGCGCTTTGATGTATGCCACCAATGTTGACCCAACTTTCTTTCAGTCTTCGAAGAAGTAAAAAGCTAATTGAAGATAGCTACTACTAATGCATCCCTTATTTGGTCACCCTTTTCGCTCGCGAATTCCTCGTCAAGACTCAATGCTTGTAAAGAGAAGGCCTGTCTGTTCACTGTCGTCAACAAGACTGAACAGATCAAAAATAAGGAAAAATGACACAGGCTCGTTCTCGATAAGATCAAACAGCTCAGTCTTCTGCACGAGGAAGGTACTACGTTTGGCTTCATGAGATCTGAGAGGAAAGTTTACTAGTGCCATGGAAGAATGTGGACAGGATAAGGAGAAGGTTGCCAAGAAAGCTACTCACTGCGCAATGGAATGGTTCGGAGAATTGGGCAGGAAAAACGAAGAGATTCGGGTCAATGCTCGTCTATGTTCTGACGCATACTCACGAGAGTCGCTCTCTTTCCTCCTATCCCCTCAGTTATATCTAGACATCATCATTGCACTCAATAGTACGTGTTTTCGTGTTCTCGTGTTATTTAATATTTTCCGTCGAGATTCTTCGTTATGTTAAAGTTCCGCCCTTCTGAGCACATATTGTGTAACAACCGTATACATATGAACACGAATACTGCTACTCATGATCGGTAACTGTCTGGTGTTTTTTTCTTTCTCTGAAACCCGGCATATTATAGAAATTGTTTGATTTGAAGCAGTAGGCATGCTTTTCATCAAACCTTGTATTACTCCGAACATGTGGGCCAAAAATCATACGGACTGATGAATTGTATTTCAGCCTACTGACCACACTGAATTGCTTCTTTTCATTGTGCATATGCTCCAGACTCAAATGGTCAATGACGTTGAACGGCAAGTGAAACAAGTTTAGTCTATAAAAAATGTACGGTTCAAGTTGGTTCTCTCTTGATGTTTCGCTTCGTTCCTTTTGTCTTTCTCTCTCAGAGCCTCGCCGCTTTTTCCCAAGACCTGGGTGTTCCGCTTACATGGAGGGTAAGGAATTCTATCACCACACCAGAATGCGAAAGCTCAGATGACTATCTCTAGGAATTCAATAACTCTCGTTTACTTGCTGAACGCATTTCCATTGCTGAAGATGCAATAAACACCATTCTGCCTCAGCTTGACACCTCCGATGCTCAATTCAATGGTGACCTTGAGTATTCACGCTTTCCAATTTACGCTAAATAGTGGCAAGGCATCGGATACTGGCAGTCAGGAAATGTGTTTTCCGCAATGGCTAATTTCGACCATCTAGCCGGAACGACTGTTTACGAAACTCAAGTCGTTGATGGTCTCAACACGGCATTCAATTTGTACTCAAATTTTGACCAGTATGGGTACGCCCAATTATTTGTTGTCCTTCCTTGATCTGATGAAAAGTGCCATACCCGCACTGCCATCTCTTATTATCTGCGTCGGCCTACAGTGTGCGTGCATTCCAGTATCCATCACTACCATTTCTACTAATTGTCAGAGTCTAGTACAATGATGACGCGATGTAAGTGCTAGCCCAGTACTTGCTTATATCATGTTTCGATCACAAACAAATCATAGGTGGTGGGCTACAGCTGCATACTATGGTTATAGAGCATACGGAGTAAGATTCCTCTATATGAGTTGACTGTTTAGGCCTTATTATCTTACCAGAATCAAAATTTATTGTCGATGGCGATTGCTACATGGACCCATGTCTCGCAGTAGTGAGCACGATATTCTGAACGGGCTCCCACAATTATCTCATGCAGCTTTAGTGTCATCACAGCTGCGGATGCAAGCTCTGGAACTCAGCCCAATAAAGACTTCGCGATAGCTGGAACATGCTTTGGCGGTCAGCGCAGCCATATAATTTTCCCCTGTGTTCCTCGTTGCTGATCACTCTTCGGTCTCCTTCAGAATCTATGGCAGGTGGAGTGTTTTGGGTGCGTCAATTCTTCAGAACATCCAGATTCCGGAACGATTGATGCTATGGAGCTATATGTTCTAGCGTCCAACAGTCGACGATACCAGCATCAACTCCATCACAACTGGGTGAGTAGGCCAATACAACTTACACAAGATACGCTATTTTGACCTTGCTCAATTGTAACATAGGCTCTTTACAACGTGCGTCGAATGTCCGTAGCAGATAAATCATACTCAAAGTTTTTTTTGCCAACAAAGACTTTCTGCATTCCTTGCTGAGACCACTGGAGATGCGACATATAGTAATGCAGCTATTCTGAGTGCACAGTGGATACAGAATCTCCAAATCAATGCAGATGGTATTGTCCTCGATACCGTGGACGGTGCTGATTGTACCAGGTCACCCGCTTCTTGGCTTTTCACGTACAATTCTGGAAAGTATCTTGAAGGGCTCAGTGTTCTCAAAGATGTAACCGGCAACTCTGCCTGGACTACCTTGTGAGTAGTCCTTATAATTTGGTTCGAAGCTCACATCTTTTGAAGAATGACAGATATCGCTGCTGCCGCTATTAAATCTTCTGTTTGGGAAGGCAGTAACGGAATCATTACTGAAGGAGCTAGTCCGACAGCTAACAATGACGGAGTAGGGTTCAAAGGTAATCTCATGTCTATCCTTGATAATAACTTCTAATACAGACTCTCCTTTTTACCTTATTAGCGATTTTCATTCGAGGACTTGATGAAGTCAGCGTTCGCAGCAGTGATAACAGTGCTCTTCAAATTTTGATTCACAGCTATAATGATGTCCAAGTGCGTAATGAGTTCCTTCATGACTGACCTTGTGTGACTCTCCACCTGTTCGTTTGCAGTATAACGCCCTTTTGGAACTTGCTGCTGATGGCACCTCATATTCTTCATCTTGGCCTGGGCCCCCGCAAGAATTCACGACTTGGGGTCAACTCGCTGCTCTTGATGTTATGGTCACCGCCATCAACACTAATTCGCCTTGAACCGTCGAAATTTTGCTCGAGTCAACAGCCTTTCTCTGTGTATCCTAAGTATGAAGAGGGATAGTTATGGGCTACTTCGTATCCAGGCCGAAAAAGCACTGAAATGATCAATATGCTTGTATCTTTCACAAAATGAGAGCAATGCTTCGTCCCGTAATTCTTTAGTGGTACCGCATGCTCGCAATATTTTCTCTAGATCAACTGGACAAACATAGGGTGGCTGTCGAGCATCTTCAGCCAACGATGCTGTGCCTTGCATTGCGCAGGCGTAGTAAATGCAGTGGTCCATCCCAAAACAATGCCCGAGTTCGTGGCTAGCGGTGCGGCAGACTCGAGCGAGCCATAACCCAGATGAAGTGCTGAGAGATGGCGAACTCATAGCTGAAGACAGTGTCCGATGAGCCGCCAGAGCAGCATAGATTGGTCCGGAAGCTACATTATCGTCTGTAGACTGCCATTTGGTCTGGTCCTTTTCGATATCTGTTCTTGAGATTTTCTGCCGCTGCTTCTTTGCAGATTTCGCATTTGTGCAACACGACTGAATATAAGCTGAACAATGTGATGCAGGCCACGAATGCTCCCGATCGATGTTCTGAGCAACATCTAGCACAGGATTATATCGCGCAGTGCTCACGACTGCAACACGACTCCCACCGTATGCCCGCCCACACGCGAAGTCGTCCTCATCATTCTCATAAATATCGTGTGAGACAAGGAGGAGAAGGGCGTAAGCATCATCGGGCAGCAGGGAGATCGCTGCGTCCAGCAAGTCATCAAGGTTGAGTTGTTGAATGAAAAATTCTCCAGACACTCGGCGTGTACGAATACGAACGCATTCGGTGCCTACAATTAATCCTATATTACCGTTTTTCTTCTCGATATTGGATCCTGTGTCCCAACGGGTGAACATAAGCTGCACAGGAAGTTTCTTCACAATGAGGCCGTGATAGAATGCGGTCAAATAGTCAATGACCTCCTGTGTCTGAGGTTCAGGCGGCACCTCATCAGAGCTTTTAGGTGCCTTTGGTTGACCCCATTGGCGGATAAAATCGACACTAGGGTCCACAGAAGGTGGTTCCGCAACGTATATGATCTTTCTCTCTTTCGTGACATGATTGCGGTCCTTCGAGCGTATCCAAGAGCGTAAGCTCTGGGCAGGGTACTTTGGATCAAGTGCAAGGTCATCTTCAGGAAGGACCAATGGAGCAGGGAAAGACGTTTGGGCAGGAATAGAAAGATTCGAAGGAGCTCTGCCCTGTGGAGTGACTGCTGCCGCACGTTTCATAGCGTCTGACCAAGAGAAGCCAGTTTGGTAGGAAAATCCGGAAGGAACTAAGGTCAAACTTGAGTGAGGGCAAAGATTTGACTCGGAGATGGATGTCATAGTATCGGAAAGAAAAAGATTGTGGCTCGGGGTACAAAATATATGCACATGTTGTTCAATTTGATGCCGATTCATTGTTTACAAGCAAGGCAATTTGAACCTATCTCAAATTTACAGGTTCGCATTTTCTTTCTCTTCGTAACCTTTTTTTACCTGTTACGACTCCAAAAACAGGTCCTTTCTTTCCAAACATGATCTTCCTTTAAATCACCTACCAGCTCCTATGGACGTTCTTAAGCTGCAAAATGACCACCGCTGGAGTGTTCCACCTGGAAAACTTGTTTTCCAACGTTGTGGCTGAACCTGGATATTATTGGGTGAGTATTCTGATAGGCATAGTCGCAACAAGCGACGTGCTTCATGAAAGGGAGATTAACTTTCTGCGTTGCCTGCTAGATTCAGCTTCGAGTCTTCTTCAGCTTAAGTGTTCGGATATAACGAGAAAGTTCGAACATTGGCCATGGCGGCACGCGTGTTCGTTTTTGTACGAGTTCCGCGACGTGTAGGAGAGAGCTCAGTAGCAGCTGTTCATTGCTCGCGTCAAAGCCAGTCACTTAGTCATTGCCGTGCGACGCGAGGGAAACACGGTCGCAGGCGTTAAGTAAATAGATTGCCTGCCAGCATTAATTGTTGTTTCGTGCGGAGAGCCGTGTAAATTCCTTCCTCCGCTGCCTTCCTCACTTGACCTTGTTTGAATAGGATTCCAACTGATTATTGCCCAAGTTTCAATGTCATTGTGATGAACGAACATGAACAAAATAGATAAGTTTTCACATCATGCCACTAGGAACATCATTCAGAGCAGACTCACCGTCTCTTTCTCTCACTCCTTTCCTTTTCCTTATCTATCCACCTTATACCTCAGTACAGCACTCACAATGTCCTCAGCTAACAATATTGTCAGCAATGCTGCTGGTACTAGCGAAATAACTATTAGCAATGGACACGCTATCATACCACCCACCTTCAAATCATCATACAAGATCGCCTCCATCCCCGGAGACGGGATTGGTCCAGAAGTGGTTTCTGCAACAATTGAAGTATTGAAAGTATTAACCAAGAAACTCGATACATTTGAGCTCGAGATTACGGACTTCGATTGGGGTACAGATAGATATTTGAAAACGGGAAGATATACCCCAGAGGATTATCTGGAAGTTTTGAAAGGGTTCGATGCAATCCTGTTAGTGCTCAGGAGCTTTATATTGCTATTTCGCTCGCTCAGACTCTCTTACTCATACCTGACTCAATAATGGAAATTTCAAATCCTAGATTTGGCTCAGTAGGTTCTCCTTCTGTCCCAGACCACATCTCCTTATGGGGTCTGCGACTCGCCATTTGCCAACCTCTGCAGCAATATGCCAATGTCCGCCCAACGAGGATACTTCCTGGAACCAAATCCCCGTTGGCGAATTGCCAACCAGGGGATTTGGACTGGGTGATTGTCAGAGAGAATAGTGAAGGAGAATATGCTGGACAGGGAGGCAGATCGCATGTCGGGTGCGACCACGAGGTAGCTACAGGTCAGTAAATTTAAACTGACTCATTCTCCAATCGACAACAGCAAATTCGCAGAGTTATCAATTTTCACTAGGACTGGCGTTCGTCGCATCGCCCAATTCGCATTCAGCGTTGCCCAGAATCGACCACGTAAGATGCTCACCTATGTCACCAAAAGCAACGCTCAACGAAACGGTATGGTAATGTGGGACGAAGTCATTCGGGAAGTTGCAGAAGACTATCCGGATGTGACTGTTGATCATATGTTAGGTCGGTGAATTTCGCATTGAATGTTGCGATGCCAACGGATGCACCCCCGCCTGTAGTGGATGCAATGACAGTTCGGATGGTTCTCAACCCTCGCTCTCTCGACACCATCCTCGCTACAAACCTTCATGCGGACATTCTATCTGACCTCGCCGCTGCATTGGCAGGATCGATAGGTATCGCACCCACTGCGAATCTTGATCCTACTCGCAAGAACCCATCTAGTAAATGATTAACGTCGTCGTCTCACTGTATGCCATTACTGATTAAATGAATACAGTGTTTGAGCCCATCCACGGTTCCGCATTTGACATCACAGGCCTCGGTCTCGCCAATCCAGTAGCAACATTCTGGACCGCATCGGAAATGCTCCACTGGCTCGGTGAATCTGAAGCGGCTATGAGTTTGATGCATGCTGTGGAAAAAGTTTGTGCGGCGGGAGTTGTGACTAGGGATTTGGGGGGGAACGCGGGTACGAAAGAGGTTACGAAGGCAGTCGTTCAAGAAATTCTTGACCCGAAGCTTCAGTAGGAATGCCGGAGTGCTGCTTAGCAGGTATATATACGATATGAGTAGGATTGACTTACATACTCAGATGCTTACAAACTATCGATTAGCCTACGAAGAGAAAAGCGGTTAAGCAAGGGAATACATTGTACGATATTGGATATTCTGTTACCCTTATACTTATGTTGTTACTCTTGAGCACCCTGCCTCCCGAGCGCCCTACGTCGTCTTGCTACGTCCGTTCCCCAACCCACTAGTGTGATCAAAGCCGCACTGGCGAAACAAATTCCTACATACACAATCATTTTCTCAAATCTTCCGCCTCCGACATCAAAGCCAAGGTGTGCCGAATGGTTGGAACCATGGGTGGAGGTCGTGGTGGAGTTGGAATTCAAGCTTGTTAAAGCCGAAGAGATGGGGGTTGAGAATATATTCCCCATGCCGCGAGAAAAAAGCAGGATTCCAAACAGGGTAGTGGAGAGATTTGGGTCGCTAGCTATCAAAGTGGAAAGATTTACTACCACTGAATTAGAAATGGAAGCAAATCTCCCTACCACTTAAAGGTTTCGTGAAGCCATTCCAGGAGCTCGTCCAGCCTCCGGCGAGAAATCCATAGGCTACACCAAATGACAATAACCCAGCAAGATTGTATGATAGGAGACCCCAAAGGATGAATGTGACTGCAGAAGTGGAGGCTAACGTTGAAAACCCTAGGAGCCAGGGATTGACTTTGTCGGAAAGGTAACCTGTCGCTAGACGGCCGATAACGGAGCCGCCTGCAGAGGGGATTAGTCAAAATACAGAAGCGGATGACCGAGCGACTAGCCGGAGCTTACAGTTGAGCAATGCAAGAGCAACCGAGGAAGTTGTGCTGCTGAGATTCAAATCACTGGCAAACGCTTTACGGGATAATGTTTGTCGTTAGTGTTCAAACCCTCGGACATAAATAATGGAAATTAACTAACTAGGAAGCCAGACGATGGGCACGAAATATCCAAAACCTTGAAAGGTATTGGCGACCACTAACACCCAGAACGATACGCTTTTCTTCCACTCTACGTCTCCTCGTCCTCGTGGACTAGGACCCATCGCTCGACTGCGAGACTCAGGTAAACGTCCTTTAATAAAAGGAAGTAAGGGAACAATGAGGAGAACTATTGCGATGGAGAGAATTCGCAAAGTCTTGGGAGGACCATAGGAGGATAGCAGTCGAGGTAGTATAAGAGGAAGAAGGATACCTCCTACTGCTGTTCCAGCGAAAACCACGCCGTTAGCCAACCCACGTCTGTGATTGAACCATTCCGATAGGTAGGAGATGCAGGGGATGTACAAGAGTGCTGAGGGAAGAATGAAGAAGAAATCAGATATTAAACCGAGGTTTGAAGAAAGTGTGTGTATTCACATCCTCCAATAGCATATAAAACACCTTGGAATACCACGAGCTGTACGACCTGTTTGGAAGTTTGAGGACGAGGTGGAAAGGTACATGATGTATATTCATACCTGACTGGTGTAACTAGCGGTGAATAGAGAGGCCCAACAGAGGATTGTGCCAATATACAGGGAAGTACGTTTATGATACGGGTACCTTGTTATCACAGGGGTAATAAAAGGTCCTATAAAAGTATCCAGTGGTGCAACGAGACGCAAGGGCTTCAGAGACTGACCAGAGCAATAAATGATGCCAGATGACACTGGACCAATCAGAGGGAGTAAACTCGACGCCTTTGGCTGGGAGGTGTATCTGGTATCATTAAGGTATGCTATGTAATTTTGAAAGTTGAGTGTGATCACAGATGAGCATGAGCCTCTTTCAAAGGCTAATCACGTTGTTTGTAGCGTACTCACCATCTAGGAAAACACCAAAAGATGTCGGAAATCCCCATACGACGGCTTCAACGAAGAAAGCTGCAGTCAGCTAGAAAGCAAAACAAAACGCGTTGAGCGTTTTGACGAACATAAGGAGATGAAAGCACGCACAAAAGACCAAGCACCAAAGCCTCCATCTACAGGAGGTAAGGAAGATTGGCTTCTATTAAAAGGAGCTGCATCGCGGTTGGAACCGTTAAGTGGGACTACAACAGAGACGGGATCCGGATTAGGGAGGTGAAGCGTTGAACTTGAGGCAGGTAATGGAGTCTGCAAGGCTAGTTCAATATTCTCTATGTTTTTTGAAACAGAGCTCATGGTAGTCGACAGGAAAGTGAATGGTGATACCGAGTCATAACTTGATGATTTTTGAATTGATATATATGTCGTCAAAATCCGAATCTAGAACGATAAACAACCTGAGAACTGAACGTTGCCATTGGCCAGTGGTGCATGGATCATATGTAAAGCCGGAGGTCAGTAATGTATCTTTGAAGTGTTGGAGAATTCGGCGTTCAACAGTCAACTTTTGAGGACAGGAGTCAGCGCTTGTTAGGCCGAACCCCGCTTTAGATAGGCGTGATAGCGTGAAGAGGCAGCTGAGGAATATAAGATGACTTGAAAGTTATTGGGATGTTCTGTAAAGAGATAGATGCTATGTAGGTCCTGAGCCTGTCGACTGGTTACTAGTGGGTGATGGAGCAGGCGAAGAGAAGGAGAAAGTGAGAGCATTTCGTTCTCAAACTGTAAATACCAAATAAAATAAATGCGAAAGGGAGAGAAATATTGGCAGGCTTCCGGACCGAGCTGCCGGAATGTTTAGCGCTTGTCAAAGTACAGCTGAACTCTAGCGGACGTGTTTAATGGACAATCCATGGGACAATGCCTGGGATGAGTCACAATTCAAGAACTCCCCTTCTTCTGCTCCTCAGAAATCTCTTTTCTCAACCTCCACTTGGAAAGATCCTACAGAGAATGAAACCGACATTGCCTTGCCATCTTGGTCTGCAGGGCCAGCTGTGACTTGGAACGAACCATCTGATGATGCGCCAACTTTATGGGCCGCCTCTACTTCGAATGGCTCCGCTAGCTCAAAGGTGTCGCCCGCTCTCAGCCCCAAGGTCGCCAGATGGACCTCTTCATACGAGAGTATGAGTGCACATTTCGGAGACTCAAGCTCAAGTGTTGACGGAAATTCGGAAACGGAAGAGCAAGAGAAAGATGGAGTAGAAGAAGTTCTTGATGAAGACGAAAAGGTGCATGAATCTCCACCAGCGAACAACGAGGCTTTAGAGGCAGACGGTCAAGAGGAACACGAAACTACAACCCTTAAGACTTCAGAGGTAATCGATCCATGGACACCTCCTCAAAGTGTATTTCCGACTTCCACCTCTCTTAGCTCGGTCCTATCCACGACCACTTCCAACTCGTCACCAGCTCCCGGAAGTCCAGACGCGTTTGAATTTGGTACCTTTGAGTCTGGGGTTTCCGAATCTATAGCTGGCCCTTCTGTTGATGACAGTCTTCCTAACCCAGACGCGGAATGGGGTACTGCGTGGGCCGCCAAGGAGACCGACTTAAATGACAAAGAAGAAGAAGAGGTGCTTGATCAATGGGAAAGGGCTAAAAGAGAGAAGGAAAAAATGGATCGTGCTGTGGTAAGTTCCTTCGAATTTGACGAATCCTTGTGCTCAAATGGCATATTTTTCTTAGCCTCCAGAACTTCTAGCATTTATTCTTCATACTTTAGAGGAAATTGCAGACGACTTGTGGCCTTCAGCTCCTCAACCGAAAGCGAAAGACGTAGACAAGGGGACTATCACGAACACGTCGCAGAAGTATTCAAAAGATACGATCGAGCTTGATCACTCAGAAGGCGACGTGCAACGCTCACCCTCTGCTGATGATGATGATGAAGGACAGGATATAGTCGAACGAGCGGTCACCCCAAAGCCTAGGCAGGCTGAGAATCAAACGAACACTTGGAAGGACGAAACTCGATCCGAGGATTTGCTCTTTCATTGGAAAGGTGGCATAGATGTGCTTGATCACCTGTAAGTGCCCTTCATTCATATATAACTTCTATTCATGTCTGCCATCCGTTTAGGTCAGACCTGTGCCACAATATTGCTCCGCCTCTTCCTCCACTTTCATCTCTTCCCCACCTCCCCTCACAGTCCAGTAACCCTCAATCGCCTATATTAAAACGTAGTTCGGAAGCCCTTCGCTTGACCCGTTCCACTGTAACTTCTTCTTCCGGCCCTTTTGGATTGTATCTCAAAAGCAAAGGATCTATTGAATGGGAGGTTGCAGTAAAAGCACGACCAGAGAAAACAAGTGAGCAGGAGAGAGAGGAGATTGTGCCTGCTGGGTGGAGGATTCTGCCAAAGGAAAAAGAAAACGAAAAGAAAGTAGAGGCACCCGAGATGAAAAAGAAGGGATCTAGTATTCTGTCATCTTTCTTCGGGAGAAAGACAGAACCCTCACCTGCAGAGAATAGAAATACGTCGAAGGACGAAAGTCCAAGACCCTCCTTGGGATCATCTCGAAACAGCGTGGATTCTACTGTTAGCAAAACAGAATTGAAGGCAGAATCACCGTCCACCAAGCTTCCCACCCATCCTGTTTCTGCTCCTGTAGCTTCAATGTCAGCTGCTAGTACTTCTACCACTACCAATGCACTTTCGACTTACGGCGACGGCGGCCCTCCTGATCTTTTCCAGGACGTACCAACGACAGCGCCCGCTCCTTCAGCAGTATCCCGCTTCCTAAACCGATTCTCCTCCTCCCGCAATAGACCCAGTCATTCCCGGCAAAATTCAAACGCATCACTGGCCCTGTCTACAGACGATCTGGAGTTTCTGGAGGACATTGTTCCCAGTGCCAGTGATGATCATGAACACGACAATGGGCTCGTACAGACCGGAACGAGTGATTTGACGGGACTTCAGAAGATGATTGAGAGTGCACCGCTGCCTGCACCATTGCTACCTCCTCCCCGGGCTCCGCAGTCGCAGCCGCAATTGAGTTCGCCACGTAGTCCATCGGATGAATTCGTCACTGGGAAAAATAGTCCTTTAGATGCCTCGCGGCTGAATAAGAACTTCAGCTTTGCCTCGTCCCCGACTCAGATCTTGGCTCCGTCACCAGCACTTCCTTCCCAAATACAAACCGCTTTAGCTCAAAGCTCAAAGAATAACCCAACATCACGATCCTCGACCCCTTCGTCTTTTGCTTCACCATTGTCGACCAGGTCTTCTAGTCCAGGTCTAGATATACTCGCTGTCGCGGGATCTTCTTCAGCTGTTGGTGGCAGGGCCTCTCAGCTTACGGGTACGGGTAGGGGTACGGGTATGAATGCCCTTGGTGGGATGGCTGGCACTGCTATTCCAAGACCGCCGTCGTCGGTTGTGTCGAACAGTAGAACTTCATCCTCCACGATGAAGAGGCCTACACCTGTCGCTATCATGTCTTCGTCCTCCGTCTCTTCTACCACATCAGAGCCTGTCAGCTCATTCAATTTCCTTCCACCTCCACCATCCATTCGTGGAAGCCGGACAACAACACCGACACTTTCACTGTTAATTGATGATGAACCGGTGATACATGTACCATCCGGCCCTGACCTTCCTTCCGGTGGCGGCCTCGATGACGACGATTTTTCCGATTTTTTAAGTGCCACCACGACCGACGCAACTCAACCTCCATTTTCAGCATCACATCTATTCTCCTCATCATCTGCACAGCCTCTATTTTCTGCTGGGTCCACTGCATTCGACGGTGTTGACAGTAGTCTCCCCAACGCTCCTCCCGAACCATATAACAACCCCCTGAACACCTCCGTATCCTCTGTTGTCTCCGCAAATTCTGCGAATGACATACTTCTTTCTAGCAGTAGGTTGAACTCTTTTGGAAGTTTCCCTGATGAATCTGATGATTATGGGTCATCTTTCGCTCTCCGTGAAATGTTACGGACACCTTCGCCACCTGCGCTTCCAGCTAAATCTCCTGGAAAAATTGCGGCACGGAAGGCGTTCGGTACAGAACCTTCGAATTCTGGAGTGAGAAGAACATTAACAGCGAAGAAGAATGTAGGGGGATCGGGTGTGGGTGGGAGAATTGCTCCCGGAAGACTAAATCTACCACCGGTCTCTTCTTCCGCGTATTCAAGGAACTGGGGTACGTCGACATCTCAAGAGGCTTCTCCAATCAGTTCTTCCGGTATCCCTTCAGGCAACACCATCAACTCCGCTTCTCCATTTGTAGCTTCTTCTTCTGAACCTGCACTCGCCACAAAGACTCCGCCCGCTGCCCCGTTCCCAAAGACCCACCAAAAGAGAGTGTCGAAAGAAGCTCATCAACGTACGCGAAGTTTAGTGGAAGATGCTATGGCTCGGAGTGGAATATGGCCTTCTGCCTCGAGTGCTGTTTCGTCGACTGGTGGGTACGGATCTGAGTCTGGGTATGGGGCGTATGGGTTTGGAACGGCTCCGCCTTTGAGTCCCTTGCCGCCAATCTTGAGTCCACCGCCAGAATCGTTTCCGTCGAAGATGAAGAGAGGTGACTTGTTGGGTGGACACGACGACGACGATGATGATGATGTGCCTCTGGCTTCACTTACTTCAGGATCGACGTATGGATCAACAACGGATTCAGCTTTCAATTTCTCCATTGGATCTACATTCGCAACGCAGCAAGCCAACGACAAACTTACTGGTGTGCCATCTATATCTTCTATGCCAGCTTCGATCCTATCGCCTGCTATGGCGCCCTCGTTACACGCAACCAATGGCCATAACCTCAACAGGAATAGTACACTTCCTCCATTACCACTACCTAGTCCCACGCCTCCCCAACAACCAGCATTACTCATGGACTTCGGTTCATTTGGTTCTGCTACTACAGGTGTGACCTCGAGGTTGGAACCCCTTGAGAACGGCTATTCGACCGTGTCTTCCCCACCATTAATGTCTGCG
This sequence comes from Lentinula boryana, assembly GCA_027886635.1. NCBI lineage: Eukaryota > Fungi > Basidiomycota > Agaricomycetes > Agaricales > Omphalotaceae > Lentinula > Lentinula boryana. The sequence goes on from MU790516.1 coordinate 146,080, forward strand.
CTTGACTCTGCTCCACTATCTTCGACATCAAAGAAGACGACTGGGGGCTTGTCCGCGCAGGATTTGTCTTTCTTTGAGGGGTTATGATGGTCTTGCTGAGTGGTTGGAGATTATGTATTCACTTTCCTTTAGCTTTTACTGTTTGTATAGTGTACTCCCAATAGCATGTCGTGCTACTTCAACATTCCCAAGAATGACTGAATGTTCTCGTTCATTTCATATTTCATAAACATCTATCAACAAATGAAAGGCGTCTTCCGCCTAGATACTGAATTCAGAGAGCCTTTCTTGTATCTCCCTCAACCGTGCCAACCTCTGTTTCAAGAATTCTCTCTTGGCAGTGATATCCTCATCTTCACTTAACAAGTCTTGCATTCTTCCCGGAACATCAGAACCAGACATTATATTATCCAGTAATCTTTGATGTATGTTCGTCGCGAAGAGTTGGTTCAGTTCGTGTTCAATGGCTAGTGGGATATGATCTACGAATCGCTATATTTTCGATGAGCTCTGTGTAACCAAACACTAGGAGCAATATCCCATAACGAACCTTGGATGCCACCTGGAAGTAAGCACTCACAGTGGCCATAACTGAGAGTGCATCATCATACGAAGATTTTATAATTGGTTCCGGCGAGGAAGATCGAGAACTAGGGTAGTTGGGAGACCTTCGATGGACCTTGGTGTACTCGGAAAGCCATTTACTCTTCTCTGTCGCAAAGTACTGAATGTTCTGGGTGTACAATGGTACGCTCTCGTGGGACAGCAGCTTTTGTATCAGGATTAGAGCTTTTGCTCTACAAGCGTCAAGTTCTGAGTAGCTCAGGGTTCTGATGATCCAACAATTGAGGTTACTGTAATAAGTGATGAATAAAGTCGACGTACTTGATACAGGTTTCAAGCTTGGAGAACTGCTTGAAGTGAGAATTAACAAGCACCTCGATAGCTGAGCGAGTACTCTGGAAAACAGCATCAAAGCATTTGTTCGTAGAAGCGGGCCAGTTTGTTGTTGACTTCAAAACAATATTTTTGATGGCGTCAAAAGGGACAGTTCCAGGAAGTTCCCAAGTCAAGGCTCTATGAAGATCACCGTAGGACACTAAGACATTGAACAAAGATAAGTCTCTTACTCTGCGATCTCTTTTAGAACATCTCCCAAGTCAAATGGTCCAACAGTTCCTCCTCTGACGTGCAGTCCTGGATTGCTGCCGTAATTGAAAGGCCAAAAATCGGGATTTGTACGTTCGATTGCTGCTTTGAATGCTTGATAATGACGTTGATTATCATGAACAAGAAATTTGTGGTCCTCGCCCATCACCGCTCGCTTCACCTCTCTACAGAAGTCGCTGACGCGGAGAAGAATTTCGGTGGATGGTTCGCTGGTCGGGACAACGGGCATGGCCTCGAGTTCTTCAGAACACTCTTGAATCATTTGATCTACCGCAATTCTCAGTTTGGGCAAGCTGGCAAGAGTGTATTGAAATGAGCGAGTGACGCGAGGACAGAGCCACTGTCTGCCTACTTTGCTTCTATCATTCCCAGCAACAACCGGCTTATATCCTTGACAAAGTTGGGCACTCCGAAGCGACTGCGATCCACAAATCCACTCCAAGGGTCTGTTTTCTGGAAAAATTCAGACGAAAGAGCCTCTGATGCCGACCTAGATAATCTCTTGGCTCGTTCTTCGTCGTCAGCGAGACGCACGCAATAGTACCCATGATGAAGAGGGTAGAGTTTGCCCTGGAGAATATCCTTCCAGCGTTCGCGGGCACCTATAGCACCACGAGTGATAGTATCAGGTTTGGTGAGGACGCCTACCGGTGGGAATAGCAAATGAGATGAAACGAATGAGACAGGTCTTTGGAATATATACCTATCGTTCGAATACCGGAGGGATCCGCTTGCTTCGCCAGTCTAGCAGATTCTTGGTTCTCCATTTCATCTGTCGAGTTATTAGTCGTCGTAGAATGAACGAAATCAGATGCCTGCACGTACCGCTCATAGGAATTGTGACTAGAACAAGAGTTTCGGCTCCTTGGATATTTTTCTCAACTAGGTTGTGCGCAATGGCAATCTCGTTTTCAGATGCATTCTGGATTAAGCCTGTTGTAGGTTATCATTTAATAAGGTTGTGCAGATACTGTAAGCAACACAGTACCTGGAAGGTCGATGAAGGTGAGATCTGTCGCTTCAGGGTCTTCAAGGCGGACTTGGATGACGTTCATGGAGAACGCAAGCATTGATCCTTCACCAGGTTTCAGGCGCTTCAACTCAATCAAACTCATGTTTTGAAAGTCTGAAACAGGTCGCTCGCGCCAAAGTATAGATGCTTGGGCTCTCCGAAGCCAAAGATCGACATTAGTTCTGTCTGTGTTGAGATATTTATATCAGTAACATGGTCCAGAGATTCGGAGGGGTATCGAGACAGACCATTGAAGGAAAGAGTACAAAAATCTATCAAAGTAGAATTTCCCTGCTGTTGTCCAGAAGGGTCGTATTCGATCCGCAACGCGATTGAACATTTCCATTCCTCAACGAACGAGGACATAGAGAGCTGCACAGGACATCTGTGGTTAAATTGTCAATATCAATGCCCTTAAAAGAGTTCAGTCAGTGCAACGAACCTGGTACAGATTCCACTGTCTCTTGGAACATTGATCTAAACTTTGAATTTCAACGATCTGCTATGTTGGTGTGAACGACACTTACCCCAGATATTGCTTCGATTAGAGAACTCTTCCCAGCTAAGATAGCAATTGGAATGATCAAAACACAAGATCCAAGTAGGCACATAAGGAGCCTGAGTTTACCTGATTGAGCACCAATAACCGCAATCTGCGGAAGATCGAAGAACATATCCGCTCTGCATGAGATAAAAAAAGTTGGTAGGAAGCTCAAAGATTGATGAGCGTACTGATAAGTTCTTACCCTAGAGACAATAGTGCTCGATAGAGCTCCATGAGAGCTTTACATTTTTTCGCATAGTCTGAGTTCGCAACTTCGTTCTGGTCAGATACAGAGCCCGTTGTGTTACCCGGCGAAGAGCTGACGCGCGATATAGCCGGGATGGCCGCAAAAGATTGCGAGCTAGATCCGGAACCAGCACGCCGTGAAATACCAGTAGTAGTGGTGGTGGTGGTTCCTTTACGTGCTGGCAATTTGAGAAATGGCATCTGGTCTGGATGGGAGAACTAGTGAGGAGAATTTAACTATGGAGGTCATGATTTAAGTACTGGTATGAGATGAACATGTGGCGATAGAGCAGCAATAGGTATTATAGGCCTAAGCGACATGTGTTGCTGCGGGGCAGTCCAGAAGGTGGATCCAAAGTGGAAGAGAAAGTTTATCAGGCGCGCGCTCAAAAGCATAATAGCTTGGTCACTTAAATAATATTTCAAAGATAATATAGACTGGGTTAATTAGAATTATCAAAAAAAAAATTATTTGTCTGGATAGAGAACTAATTTTGAGGCCAGTGACCCTTCGAATATTTATCTTGATTAAGCGCCATCCCTGCCTAGCCACAACGGACCTTGCAACGTACTCCATCCCTGCCCATCCCTTCCCTTTAGGTGGTGCAGCAGCCAACCTATGAACGATATAGAAGTGTACTTTTGGTTAGGCAGTAAGAGCATGTTCGCTTGGAAATGGCCTTGAGGCCCAATAGGACCCAATGCTTTCCCTAATACTAATTATCACAGACGAACGAAGTAAAGAGGAATCGGTCAAAGCAAGTTGACCGCGATCTATGCCACGAACAACCGACTTTACCTCTCTTTAATTACACGGACTAATATACTCTCAAAGGATGCACCTCTCTTTGTCTTCATCTTCATACTTCATACATATACTAGCTACACACCACTCTTCGGGTCCTTTATTATATCTCACATACAGTTCGATAAGGAACCTCTTTCCTCGTGTCCTTTCTCTCTACGAGTCCCTCGCAAGAGAACATCGGCGACCAAACAATTCATTGGTCGTTCCCAAAGTACCTCTTGCTTGCTTACCACCTCTGCCACCTGAGCAGACCAAAATCATAGATCATGTTGGCTGTCCAGCGCCCGACCGTGCCATTTTCTTGTCGTGTCCACGTTTCCTGGCTTGGTTTTTATTCTTCTCTTTCCATGCACGCTCCTGAGCGTTGGCAGGACCTCCCCCTCCTCCTCTGCCACGCCCTCTGCCACGCCCTGAAGAAGCATCGCTCCTCCCTCGATCCCCGCCGCGGCCTCGACCTCGACCTCCTCTACTTGAGGAGGCTACAGGCTGCTCAATAACAGGTAAAGGTTTATTCCCAGACCATTCATGTTTCTTCATTATCCTCTCTTTCTTCTTTGGCTGTGCAGTGGTCAGCGATAACAGAAAACAAATTGAGAACATCACTTACGTCTCTTTCCAACATGGTTCTCCAGTCTTCGATCTGGTCATTAGCCCACCCTGTTTTCTCCCTCAGCTCTTTGCGAGCCGTACTGCTCCTCATCGCCGAATCTCGATCAAAGAGTTTAGGATTCTCTATGTACGCCAACTCCAAAGTCGTCTCCAACGATAATTTGGTAGGTTGGTCGTTGTCACTGTCAAGGCTACCCTCGGAGTCAGAAGCATCACTGTCTTCCCCATCTCCAGCAACTGTGATCTTGTTGACTGTTGTTGGAAGAAGCTGATCATCTTCGGTGTCTGGTTTGGCATCGTCTTCTTCATCCGAGGACGAGAATTCCTCTACGCGTCTCAGTATATCTGCCTTCATCTGTTCAACAGTTTCACGGTCTCTAAACAGTATTTGCTCTTTCTCACTAAAATCGATTGAGGGAGTTTTGAGTCGCGAACGTGATGATGATGATGATGAAGCAGGAACGAACCTCTTTTTTCCAAGTCTGAATTTCGATATATCCACTTCTTCTTCATCGAATATATTGCGTCTTTCGATTGGTTGTGGAGTCGAAACCGATTTTTGAGCTGCTGCTGCTGCTTTGCTTGCATTCCGCACTTCATCCCAAGGGGGAGCAGTCCCTTCCAATAAAGCACCAATGACTCTCTCCGCACCATCTGGATTGCCAGCGAATGGATATGAAGGATGCAGAAGTAAGTCCCGGATATAATCTGGTGGTAGGTCGGGGAGAATATCAAGAACCTGACTGATTTTAACATCAAGGTCACCATCACTTTTTGAAGTAGATTGAGAAGTCGATGATACAGGAGCAGTGGGTACGGGTGTTGAGTACACTTCCTTCTTTTGCTCCCTTCCACTAACGCCGCTCTTACTCTGTTTGCCGACTCCTCTGTGGTCAATACCAGGAAGAACGCCAGATGAGCGCAACAAGAGTTTCAATGCGCCTGGATTCTTTTTGCCAGCTTCACCTGATTCCGACTGAGTATCGAAATTTCGCAAATTTGCCTCCAATAAATCTAAACGCGCATCCCGTTCCACTGCATGTTGAAATGACGAGGAAAGTGTACGCGTAAGATCATAAGATTGTTGATAATCAGCCAATATAGACTGGTTAAGGAACGGTGTCTGAGGGTGTCCAGCGCTGGAATTCATGTCTAAGAGAGTGAAAATAATATCAAATGTGACCTCGGCTTCTACTGCAAGAGTTGGTCCTGAGGCTGACGCTATGTCATTGAGCGAAGATGTCATGCATGCATGAAATGAGTCCATGAAAGAGACTTTGGTCTCCAACCAAAGTCTCTCCCAGTCATCCGCAACTGTGTGACCATTGGTCAAGTTCAGACCGCCGTAGGATAACGCGATGTTGTTCAGTCCTGCCTGATAGACATTCGCGACAGCAAGAATAAACTCCTTGGAGTGAGCGAATACACGAAGGGTAGTAGACGGAGCTGCTCGAAGAAAGGATGAGATGCAATGAGAAGTTTTGCGAAGAGCGTAGAGGCCGGGTGAATTGTCGAACTGGAGGAGTAGGACAAAAGGTGATACGAGGTCTGCGGCTGTCAGATTGGCGCTGTTCAGTTCGAGCACTGCACGCAATCTATGGAAATTTGTTTTTGCATAGACGATGGCGAGATCCAAAAGGGTCCGAACATCCAACCTCTCTAATTTCTCCGCCAACTGCAAGACTTTAATCCTTATCGAGTTTTCAACTTTGGAAGAAACAAGTTCATTTTCCCATATCAGAGCCTGCAGGGTCTGTACAGCGGCATCTCTGGCATAAGTGGAGACAAAATCATACGCCGAAGGTGTGTTGCGCTTGGAAGGTGGAAGTGACAAAACATCTGTGATACAAGCCGAAATGGTCCCATTTAGTTTTGCAAGCTGAGAAGGGGATAGAGCTTTTCTGGCAGAGGTAGAAGGATACGGTGGTATCCTTGTTGCAATCGAATTCTTGTCCGCCATGATGATCAACGTCTTAGGATGAACTTGAACTGGTGGAGTGACTCAGCACTTGAAAAACGATTTCCTATATTCCGTACGGATAGACACACATGCAGACGACGAGGAGATGCGAGATGTACAAGTAATGAAAGACTATGGTAGTAAGTTGGAGGGAAACTAAGGATAAGTGATGATCATGACAATCGTAAGGAGCGAAGACCTGAATGTAAATGATAAAGGTGAGTATGGTAAATATGGTACAGTGACGCGAGGGTAGAAAACGAGTAGATGCTAGCACCTGAAAGCTAGAAAAACTGCCACAGCAACAGCCGCACGAGTGAACGACTATAAAGGCTGTTGTAACTTGTAAGTAGATGAAAAAGGATACGATAAAGAATGTCGAAATTCGAGGGTCGAACACTGAGCACGAACGATTGACGTTGGCGTCACCAGCCTGAGGTGAAGGACGACCAGCAAAGGAAGGTGGTTGAAAAGCAAGGTTGACAGCAGAACAAAAACAAAGCAGATTGTAATTATATGTATGACAGAAGAGACACCATATGAACAGCATCAAGGCGCGCACCATCTAGGGTCTACGCGCTACTCTGATCATATCACTGTAGTCGTACGTGATTGCACTGGTGGAAATGCAGACGATAGCGGTGATACTTGGGGTTGACCATTATTATCTTCTAAGGTGAGATTGTTCATTTGTGGCGGAACACTGGTGCTCGGAGTTGGAGGAACAGCTGCGACCTTGCCAATAACCCAAGACTAAACGAAGTGGATAAGTTGTAATCCTCATGAATCCGAGCAATCAACGTACCGGTACCCAGCCACGATCGCCTCCATCTTCCTTCACAACCTGTAACAACCATGATGGGAATCACCGATCAGCGTTGAGTCGATGAAATACGTACATATGACCAATGGTTGTAGCGTTTGAACACTCGAAGGACATCATCCTTAGCCAGATCCAACTCTTCCTCGCCATTCTTCTTGAACTGCATCAGCGCAACGCCCGGGAAGCTCGTTGAGATGATGCTTAGTGGTAGGATTGGTGTCTTGGACGTTTCAGCTACATCAGGACCTGGGGCGGGCCCTGCCGCAGATTTGGCTGCAGTCGCTTCAGCGATTGCAGATGCGACAGGGACATTGGTCTCAAGTAGACATCCTGCAGGCACCCATCCTTGCTTCGCCAGATCGGTATCGACAACCCCCGTACCATTGGGATCGCGCTGCACAACCCACCAACCTTTTGCCCTGGACAATATAACAAATGTGTCCCCTCTTTGGAAGAGAACACAAATCAGTAGCTGTCAAAACTCGTATGTATCAAAGTCACTCACACGACGACGTCAAACTCGTCTTCTTGTTCGGCCATGTAAGGATAAATCGCTACCGCGTACGAAACACCGTTCGATGCTACCGGCATTTCTCTTCCGCTACTCAGTGGCGGTGAATCAGTCGTTGCTGGTCGTAATTTATTTGAGGCTGCGGAAAGGTTAGCCACGGACCCATGAGGAGCCAGAGTTCCTGCGGAGGTGGGTGGTATACCCAGGAATGAATCATCGCCTCCGCCTTCTCCGGCGCGCCGTCGTGTTTCAACCATAGGGGACGCAATTCCTGGCTCAGGCCATTTCGGTTGAGGGCTGAGCCCACCAACTCCTGATGAGGTTAGCGGGGCGGGTGCAGGAAGATCATTGACTTCCAGTTTAGGTGGGCGGGTGATGGTGCGGGATGACGATTTCGTATGAGCTGGAGTGATGGAGGAAGATGAGGTATTTGTGATGGAGGAGCCACCAGAAGGCTGTTCGTTCCCACTATTGATGGCGGATGAGGCTTTGCGAGCAGCGTGCTTCTGTTGAGCGACGACGATGGGAGAGCGTATATCCTTGATATGTTTAAGCATGAATACAGGGTTCTTTTTGGCATCTTTGAGCTTCTGGAACAGCAGAAGTGGTTTTTCGTCGTAACTTAAGCACCGCTCGATACGATTACCTGCATTTTGCTCAACTTCAGAGACAAATAGTTGAATCCAGTAAGATTACAACATACCGGGGGAGCCATAGCATATGAACATGGCATAGTTCTCCCAAGAATCATTGTGTATTCGGTACTTCTTTAACGCCGCAGGAAGAACTTTCCAGGTTGGATCTTCGAGACTGACTTTGAAACTCTTGAGGTTGTCTGTACTGTCCTGCCTGGCTGGCTTCGAAGGAGCGGCTTGTGATAAATTAGGAGAGTCTGTAACGTTCGCTTGCGGTTTTGGCTTATCTGAGGGGGCTGAGATAGAGGCAGCTTGAGAGGGCGGCGTACTCCTAGTATAGGGAGGTATATCATGATCTAATTGGTGTGGAGATGGATGAGGGGATTCGACATGTTCAGGTTTGGTGGGTGATTTGGTTGGTTTGAATTGAGCCCATTTGAATGATGGTTGTCGACGTAATGATGGGCTAGAGTCATCCTGAGTAGGTACATTGTCATTGGAAATGTTGCGGGCGTAGTCAGCAGATAACACACCAAGGATTGGGAGACGAAAGACTGCCTGAGGTTGTTATAGTCATCCAGGAATGACTGTAATGTAGAGTTGAGGTTCTTATTCTCCTCTTCTAGCACACGTAGTCGTTCGGCTATGGAACAAATGAGGGATCACCAGGAGTAAAATCATACAGCAACGCACATTGATCGCTGACTATAGCATGTAATTTCTCCACTGTTATGTTCTCTGAGCGATCCTGAGCTTCCGCTGAGTATAGCAGTAGTGAGATTAGAGCGAAGAGTATGTATGCAGGAACACAAACATGGGGGTACGTAGGAATCAGGATCCAAAGGAATATTATGGGAGACCTTGAGAAGATAAACAGCTTTGAGAATGGCGAGCCTTTGACCAATACTAGCGACTCCAATCCCCTTGAGAGTCTCTGCATCAAGCATGCAGAGGATATCGCCAGATATTCGATGCGCTTGAGAAGGCTAAGCAGAGAACGAAACACAATTATCAGGAAACTGACTTTTGATTTGAGATTCATATTGAGGAAGACCGAGGCCAGTCAGAAATTGCTGTACATCGTCTTCGTCCCAGTCAGAGACCTTACGGTCAGAGTGAGAAGAATTCATCTAGGAAGCTATGAGCTTGCGAGAAGTACTAAGAAGACAAGTGCTCACTTTGGCATGTGACCTAGCCTGAATATCACGTGAAGGTTCCAGGCCTAAGTTAGCCACGTGGCTTCTGAGCCTGAACGAAGCCCCTGATATGTTGTCTGCTTCCTGTCAACAACAAAAAACTTGCAGGTGGCCATAAGACCTTGCATTCGACCCGTCTGAACAGTGACTGGACTTCATGTGAACAACAAGAGGCACTACCTACGACGAATGACCGGAACAGACTGTTCTTCTGGAAAGCTAGTGAACTTTACGCCTACGATGGCCGGTGAAGGACACTTTCTGATTAAACATTGATCTGACATTACAGGATGGACTGAAGCCTCTTTCCGCTCATGTCGCAACGACCATCGGAATTTAGCTTTCTATCTCTGGTGTCTCTTGGTTGTCATCTTGGGTCATCGATATAGGCTAAGTGGCAAAGTTTTGGAATGCAGTATATCTTTTATAACATGCACGAATGAAGTTTTTTTCGGGAACTATGTACAAACCAGGCTACTATCCTATCACTGTAAGAGGGTGATCCCCGTCATACGTGGGGCTCCGAACAAGCAATATAGATTGATGTATGCAAGTTACATCGACCCTTCCCTCAATTGACTATAATTTTTGAAAAACTTATTTTTACGTATCGCTCGGCCTCAAATTGAAGGACATCGTCGACATCGTACGACATTCCCCTGTTCCATTGCCACCCCCGCGCAGTGCTGGCAAGCTGACCATAGCAGAAGGTAATCACTCTGTTGTGCTCTTCTTCACTACGTTCTAATGCTGGCTTAGACTCAAGCTTACTTGTTCCCTCACTTGTCGCCCATGACTCGAACTCTTCAATTAGCTACTTCGTCGCAGAACCTCCGACCTCTGACATTTGATCGTGCCAACAGAGGCAGGCCAATCAAATCGACATTCCCACTGTTTCGACTCCCCATCGAGGTTTTGCAGGACGTAGCTCCCCACATCCCTTCTTTGGATTTGGAAACACTCGCTCTCGTGGACCGTGATTGTCGACAGCTGGCGCGTTCTGTACAGTTCTCCAATGTGAGGCTTACATTCAACGACGCGTCATTGGGCCTTTTGGATACATTGTTGGCGGAAGTTCAGGCTCGGGATGATCTTCTCCAAGCTTTGGGTCCTTGTATCCGACACCTTACCATTGATCTCGGGTCGCCCATGTTGACTGAGGCGCGATTGAAACGTTATCCGAATCTCTTCAACTTTCATAAACGTTCGCCTGAGTTGAAAAACGTCCAAGACACGTTCCTTGGAGCTCTGGCCATAGTCCTCAGCCATTCACTGCCAAATCTGCAAAGCCTAAATTGGCAAAGCCGAGTTATGATTTCTACAGAACTCATGCAAGGCATAATTATGTCGAAAGCGCGTGACGTCGCGATAAACTATGCATTCTTCGACTTGAACCTGGATGTGTTCGACTTCTATGATAGTCCAAGGTGGCTCATTGAGAGATTTGTTTTGGATGCAGAGTGGATGATTCAAAGCCTAGAGGACCTGAATCCCATTAATGTCACGACGGATATACTTCGAGCAGTTTCCCCCACATTGCAGAGCTTATCTTGGAAGGGAACCCGACTACCTCTCAAACTATCATTTGGTCGGGAGACGGTCAGCTTTCCTCGCTTACGAGCTCTACGCTTGGACGCAGTGCCGATGGCCGACAATAGTATTCTCTCATCTTTGCTGTCATTCAACAGCCGTATCATCTCATTGGAAGTCAGCAGCACCGATCGCAACACGGCCGAGTTTTTGGGACGTCGAGGTCATTTGGAGACCTTGGAATCTTTTTCATGGCTAAACCAACATGATTCCTTCAAAGAAGAAATCATATGTTTCCTAGAAGCCAACTGCCAACTTCGTTCTCTGTCTATTGCTCAATCGCTTTCTCCCACAATCATAGACACCAAAATTCTTCCTGTCGTCAAGTCAAGCTTCCTACATCTCACCTCACTTCATCTAGTTTGGGACGCTGTTACGATTCCTGAATCTTCCCTGTCCGTCATTGGATCTCTGCATCGGTTGCGAAGACTCTGGATATCTGCAGGAGCTCAACTGGGCTGGTGCAACAACTGGAAGATCGAGCACGATGTGATGCTCAATGCACTGCAACCCCTGCGTCAGCTCGAATCTCTAACATTCTCCCGAGATTCGTATGAGGTCAACGGACATCCTCTGCTCGACTCCTCTATTGAAAAGTATTACTTCAACGCCGTGTTTCCCTGCGACGTAAACTTTTACGATTTCCTGATGCCAGACGAACGATATCTGCTCGACACAGCCATCGGCCTAGCACGTTATGTTGATATGACGTTTGAACAAGCCCGTTCGTTGCAGAGCCGGTTGATGAAGGCTGCTTGGGAACGTTGGCATCAGCACAGGATGCTCAAGTTCGCCGAGCTGTATGCAAACACATTTGACCAGTTGATATGGTGCAACATAGGCCAGTATCCCATCAAGATAGAACGCGCAGATTTTGGGGCGTATGCTATCGTAGAATCACCTTTTAGAGAGAACCTTAGACCACTATAATCAATATCACACCGTTAATCTCCGGCATATATTATTCGTAGTATATATCGTATTACAATAACAAAATAATGACCGTCATCTCTTGTTCTTTTTCTTTTTTGATCCTTGCGTTGACGCAGGGGAAGGAGGAATTTCGATGGACCCTCCCGCCGCCTCGCTCACTACACCTCCGCCATTCTCAATCTGCGTCTTCGCTTCCAGAAAAAACATGACGTCCCTCAGTTGATCTTCCAACTCGTTGATCCTCAGCCTGAACTCCTCCCTGTCTTTATCCACAGCCTCCGCCTTTTCTTTCATTTTTCCCAAGTTACTCATGAGACCCTCGCTGACCGCTCTCTCCTCCCTAAGATCTTTCTCCAATCTTCGAGAGAGTTCGGCCATCTTTTCAGCCCGAATCTCTGCTTTGGTCTTGGCCTTGACTAGTTCTTCCATCCTTTCTTCATCCAACCTTCGTCGTTCCCTCTCCGTTTCACTCAAAACAGTTTGTTCCTTTTCCAATTGTTTCGTCAACCGTTCCACTAACCCTCTCAACTCGCCGACTTGAATCTGAAGCTCAGCCGTCTGATCTTCATAATAAGCTCTTTGTGAATCCAATTGCGACGTGAGCAAATATGAGTACTCGATGCCAATAGCTTCAATCTTCTCCGCGCTGAGAGCATCAGCTGCACTTGGACCAAGTCCGCTCTCCCTCGGACTTGAACTCATTGCCGTAGCAGCACTCGGAAGTTCGACCACTTTACCATCAGCTTTATTCCGAATGAGCCGATGTACGTAACCGTCACCTGCATAGTCCCATACACGCTGCGTTTCGAGTTCCAGAGCATAAAGATGGGTGGTTGATTGATAATGGGCTTGAGCGTGAGCTCGGCCATATCTCCCACACCCAACGTTTCCGCAGATGAGACAGATCCATAGATTAGCTGTAGAACAGCAAGCAGAACAGGCTGACATGTTGTCTGTGGAAGGATTGGCAAATGGGATTGGGGTGGGCCGCGAGGAAGTTGAGGAAGGATGAGAGGACATGAGGTTTTGAGAATATCTGCAAACGGGACAACTAGATTTCCATGAGATGATGATATCGACGCGAGGAAGACACGTATGATTTACCGGCTATCGCCCCATTTGCTCAAGCACGTACAGTGGAAGGTGTGTGAGCATGGAACAGTAACGAGACCCGTGACAGCCATATCCATTCTTTCGAGGCAAACGGGACAAGTAGGCAACTCGTATATGTTGTTCTGTGAGCCAAAAAACTGTGCAACACCTTGAGAAACAGTGTCTTCAGTATGGAGTTCGACAGAGAGGACATGTACGACGTTGCAGATTTCTGGCTGAAGAGCAATGCAAGATTGGATTTCGAAGAGTCACACATACGAGTAAGCTCACCTCCATAGAATTGAATGGTTTTCCGTTATACGCTTCGAGAAATTCGGAGGCATCTTCTGGTTTGGGGAACTTAACGAGAGCGATTGAACGATTAGGTACACTGTCTCTATCAAGGATGTCAATAATAAGTTGAGCAAGACCGTGTGATTGCTAACCTTAGTATACGTAAATGTGAGATCGTTTCTGCTGCAGGAGCGACGAATGTCAATAGATCCGAAGGCGCCATCCAGGATGGAACAGCAAGAATGGCTAGTATCACACTGTCCGTGACAGATCTTGAAGTAGAGGGTTGACCTGGAACTGTCTCGCACTCTCTGAACACATGGATCACCCCTTCCGGGAAGTTTGTCGATCCGGAGACAGTTTCATTAGCGATGAATTGTGCAATTGCATGTCCTATACGCCTGAAAATGTCAGCGAATGAAAGTATATGATAGTTAATCGCTGCCGCACCGTCTCTTCCACGGTCCTTTTCTTTCCCAGCCGAGCTATGGGAAGCGGCAGAGGCTGATATATTTGAGTCCATCCAGTCAATACGAATAGGTCCAAATCTGTAGTCTTTCTGGTGCGGGTTAAAAGTCGCGTTCTTTCGATTGATTGGGTTTGGACGATGAGCGGGTAGTTTATCAAATATGTTATGTGGAATAAAAGTATTAGATGGATTTTGATTCTTTGTGTTCAAGACGATGCGGACATGAAAACCGTGCATAATAGTATGTACATGAACGTCGAAGGGAGAGATGGTTCGGGCTCCCCGGGCCGATAGGATTGCCTGACTGAGGTTTTGATTTTGGGTTTTGAAGTCAACAGATGCGTTCAAAATATTCCACCACAATACTGTTGCTACGTATCACTCACCTCGCTTCGGGAGTATATTACTACTTATCCATCATCCGTGAGACTCCGTCGACGTACTGGCTCGCACTGCTTGCTGCTTGGGATTTACCAGACGCTTCTGGGAGTCACAGCGGAGTATATCGAATCCGATTTTATCCGAGTAAAAGACTACGTCTCGTCATCGTCGGATTGGCGGTGCTATGTAGTGCCATCTGCTCCGAATCCATATTCAAGTCGAACAAGCTTTTCCGAGATGTCGAACTATCTAGGCCTAGAATAAAACTCCCCGTCGACTCGGAAAGGGAGACAGTTGCCTGATAATGTGACATGCACTTTGTCACCGTTTTCATCGCTGCTGCTTAGGTCGGCCGGCCAACACGACTGATGATATTCGGTCTCTAGATATTTCAGCGATCTTGACTTGACGTGCTAGACTTTTGGAAGTTTCTTCTCATTGCCTCAGCTTATGCGGCAAACCTAGATATCGCACGAGTGGAGCGGACTTTCGGTAACTGTTTGGTGCCATGGCGTTCTCAAGCGTTTGCGATACTCTGCTTTGACACCTTAAAATGGATAAATCAAATTCAATTCGGCTGCCTCATGACGTAATCACTGTCAGTCTTGTCAACATGCGTTACTACAATGTAGCTCCTCACTCTTTCGGGTTTTCACCTTACTTTCATTTGAATCGGCCACTCACACGGAGATCTCTACGGGCCATCAGAGATGGTCTAACTTCAGCACAACGCCTTGATGATCGAATTCCAACAGAGACTGTGACAGGAAAAGCTGCTGTTTTGATTCCCCTCGCGAATGTCATTGACGTGCCAGGGATCTTACTCGAGGTCAGAGGAACGGCAATGAGAAGTCACTCAGGAGAGGTAAGGTGAGATATCACGTTGTTGCCGCTAACCAATGATTCTACATACACTTAGCTTCCCGGGAGGACGCGTTGACGACGTATGTTTGAATTTACTCTTCATCTATCGCTCTCACGTTCCTCTTTGAAGACCGATGAAACGTATATTGACGCTGCATTACGAGAGACACAAGAAGAACTCGGCATCGGAGCACGCAATATAGAGATACTAGGACAAATCGGACCTCCTGAAGTGAATCTGCGAGGGAATATGGTAGTTTATCCTTTTGTGGTGCGCAGTTAGTCTATTGCTCGCGTCTGTCACGCCATGTAATCGACTATCTAGGGTTTCGTGCATGCCGATTCGTCTCATTCGGATCATAACCTGGCAGACGATGAGCCCCTCCCTTCTTGTGATTTGAATACTATCCGGAAAAATGTATCTCAAGCTGAAGTAGCCACCGTCTTTCACCTCCCTCTATCAGCTTTGACTTCCCCTGATCGGCTGCGCGCATCTCTGTTTCGTGGACACAGGCCATATTGGACTATTGGAGTTCAAGACCTTGTACCAGATATGGCGCCTAGTCCGACATTCCTCAACGAACATCCATCACAGAGTGGAAGCGACAATGTAGATGATTCTGAGATTGGAGCAGGTAAACATGGCAATCTCGAAGTTTGGGGCTTAACGGGATGGTATCTATATCTGCTAATGAAGAGGTTAAAGCTGTATTATTGATTAGATGGACATCCAAGATATAGAACGTTCAATTCATTATAATGAAAATATTATGAACGTCAATCGGTGCTGGTGGATTTCATTTGAATCCGCAGACGTAGTCCGTCATGATGAGCCTTTTCCACTTCAGTGGTATCAGAGTTCGGAAGACTGGGGTTTTCGCTGTCCTCTTTTTTGACGCTTATGTATTTGCGCACTTTGTCTGAAGATGAGGAGCGGGATTGCCATAGAATGTAAAGAACTGTCTCTGATATTGCCACGATGAAGGCCACGAACAGAGCAAAGAGAACACGCTGGACAGGGTCAACACGAGTTAATATAATTAGGCTTGACGGCTCACCCATTCCTGCCTCCAATTCGTCCGTTCAGATCCTATCCATGCAGCAGCTCCTGATCCAATAACACTAAGAACACCATTGATTATGGTAGTGATAGCTTTGCGTTCCCTTTTCTTCTGTGCTCCCAACTGCTCCGGTTCTTGTGGCGGTTGGTACGGACCAAATTTCCGTTCAGGTGAAGTCGTCGTTCCAGCAAGCAGAGCTATCATTGAGTA
Source organism: Lentinula boryana (assembly GCA_027886635.1). Taxonomy (NCBI): domain Eukaryota; kingdom Fungi; phylum Basidiomycota; class Agaricomycetes; order Agaricales; family Omphalotaceae; genus Lentinula; species Lentinula boryana. The sequence continues at coordinate 162,488 of MU790516.1, forward strand.
TGAATGTGGATCAATAGGTGGAGAGCAAGCACGGAGAACGTTGGAGCCTGCAGGAGACCGAGACCATCGCGATACAGATAGAAGAATATCATATGGAATGATGTCTTTTGGTTCTGATAGATATTGTGCAAGCTGAGTCGAAAGTGCAGAGTCAGTAATGGGTATTAACGGTTCCAGCACCGATATAAGGTGGTTCTCGAGTGAAACGTTGACGTTGGGCAAAACGGATTGCTCGGATGACATGGGATCAATGTCAAGGTCGAAAATTGAAAAACTCCATGCTGTTGTTCGTTAATCCCGCGTTACTCACTCCATGCCTGTCACTGCCTTTTAGTTCATAACTCCGTCCTCGCAAGGATCGAATTCTCCACTTTGCAATGCCTAGCGATATTCAACAACTCATCTCCCGTTTCAAAACCGCCTGCGCTAACTATGATATCAATTCCATAGACAGCCATCCGGCTCTCTGCGAAACTCTCGATGCGCTTGCTGGAGATCTTGGTAAAGATGTACAGACTAGGTTTGTCGTTTCTATCACGATCCCACTAGCTCCTCAACGGGTAAAAATTGCGCTGCAGAATACAGTTTGGTGTAGGCGATGTGTGGACGGAGATACACAAGCTGTGGCGAGATCTTGTGCATGCTCAATTGACTTTTTGGGATGGGGATGACTCGGATGATGGAGAAGACGCGGGGAGTATCAAAGAAAGAAGGAAACAACATTCTCTCAGCTCATTATCCGTCAGTTTGGCCAGGTTCATTAGAAACCTGGTGGCAAGCGTTCCGTACAACCAAATCAAGGCATTGTAGGTATCACATTTTCATCCCAACCCAGGTAATTACATCGCACACTGACTACCATTGAAAGCGAGGACGAACAAATCATTCGACGGTTGCTGCATTACTACACCTCCTGGTCATCCATGGAGGACGAAGAAGGTGAAACAATCCGGGCAGTGACTAATTGATTGTCTTCTGACGCTGGAATGACAAATAGCAAGCTTTGCTGCCAGAATATTGACACAGATGCTCTCAAACATTATCACAGGAAACGAAGCGCTGATATCCACTCTTTGGGGGACATATTTCAACCTACAAGAAGATCAAGTGGTTCTAGTGTATGTGAAAATTTTCATTTTCGGAATGACTTGAAACAAATCAGTCTGATCAACTAAAACTAGACGACTCCTCGCGTCGCCAGACAATCGGGTTCTTCTTGCGGCTTTGACAATGATTATCAGCTGCATGCATGAGAGCAGGTCACGGACGTGGGTTGATAGATCGGGGCGATGGAGTAGCTAATCACTAATCTCTTTCTAGAAAAATGTTAACGCGAATGCCCATTGGCGCACGGATTTGTATAAAATTGTTGGACGATATGGTGAAATTATATGACGCGGATGAAGGCAGTGACGGTGCCCGGGCGTTCGACGTGGGGCAAGTTCGATACTGATGTTCTTGAAATAAATTTCATGCTCACGTTCGTTTTTTCTTCAAAAAAAAAAAAATGCAGATATTCCATCTTCACTCGGATTATTGAATTTGGATTGGTACCCGATCTTTATTCCAAATTGGCAATGTTTGTTATCCTACTGTTCACTCAGGAACGGTTTCACTCTTTACTGTTGTTGCCCTCACAGGACGGACGAAATCGTCACTCCACATCAAACAACTCTCCTCAAATTATTGGACTCGTATCTTCAATCTACGCCCGTTTCCTCTCCTGGCACCAAGTCACGGATCACGAAAACGCATGCGAGACTATGTCCTATGCTGTCTAGTTTGTTTTTCTCGTTGTCTACTTACGCTCAAACAGCGATACGGAAATCGCTTCGCTCTTCTGTTTCCGACTACAAGTCGGACGATACACATAGTCCCCCCGCGGAGTTGGACGTACTGCTTCCCAAAGTTTGCGAAGCGCTAGTCCTTACCGCACAGTGTATCATAACAATCATATTGGCTGCCCACGGCAGCTATCATCAGGGCTCTCCGACTTCTTCGAACTCTACAGCTTCAACACACGAGAACATCCATGCGTTCTTCAAAGAAGTCTATCAAGAAGGTCTTGGCCTCGTGGAGAATATTGTAGGTGCGTTTAAATGTTTTTTTCTGCCCTTATCTCGTTATCTCTTACTAAACCTGTGAATGTCAGAACTTCTTCGTCTCCTGGACAGATTTCTTCCACGCATCAATTTTGGAAAACCGGTAGCGGCCTCTGCGGGGCCTAGAGGTGAACGAACAAATCAGGAAGAGACGTCTGCGTCATCAGCGCAACAACTAGCACCGGCAGTAGATAACCCGGGTTTTAACTTTCTAAAACGCGATTTAGTGCGTCTATTGGGAATTCTCTGCAGCGAAGACAGAGCGGTACAAGATCGCCTCCGAAAATGTGGCGGTATTGAAGTTGTGTTAAACCTATGTGTGGTTGATGAGAGAAATCCATGTAAGTATGGAGGGAGTCACTTGCGATTCTCCAATGAGACGCAATCGACTGAATTCGTTTCAATAGATATTCGAGAACATGCTTTATTTGCTCTACACAATTTATTGAAGGATAATGCTGTTAACCAAGCAGTGGTGGAAGAAATAAAGCCTACAGGGCAATGGGATGAGAATGGTGTGCTGGTGGATACACCTGGAGCGGTCCGAAGGTAGTTAGTAATTTATTTAGTACCTCGCTTTGTATGTTGCGATAGACTCAAAGAGCTCATGAGTATGTCGGACTCGATAGGGCATCGTGGAAGAAATATTATGTCGTCCATTATCGGTACAAACAGGCAAAATAGGGACAGTTGCCTGACTAATTTTACTCGTCTTCGTCTTCGTCGTACAAAGCTTGTCGTCGTCTTGACGCACCAGCACGGCGAACTTTTTGTTCCTCCTCCTCTTCGCTCTCAACTTGTTCGGCAACATCCGAGTCATCAGATCCCTGTCGCCGTTTATTTTGCTGCCGTTGAATTTTGGCATCAAGTTTGTCCAGGGGATCTTCTTCCTCATCTCGTCTGTGTTGTTTTCGGCTATCAACAAAGTCGCCGTCTTCTTCAGACTCGTCTTCAACAACGAATCCATCACGTTGATACTGGCCTCCGGTCTCATCATCGTTCCGGTTCTTTCTCTTCCGCGCACTCATACCACCACCTTCTTCATCCTCATCCGACTGTTCCAAGTCAGACGTCTCCAACTTCCTTCCATATGATTTCCTGGAAGATCGACCGCCCAGATAATCAACAGCATTTGATCTGCGTTTGCTTGTTTTCTTTGCTGTCTTCATCAATTCCGCCTTTTCTTTTTCCGGATCCACGGCGGGATCGTCTACGAGACGAAGGCGGGCAACCTTATTATGTTTTTGACCCACGGCACGAACCAACATCCGATGGGTCTCTGATTGCATTCCTGTTGGCCGTAACGACATATAACCAGTGATGACAGTTTCAGATTGAAGGACCTGGGATCGTTTATGTTGGGCGACCAAATAAGTTAGACCATGAGACTTCGCCGGCGTTGAAGGCGGTTGTTGGGACTGCGATTGGGACTGCGATCCACCGAGCTGACGAGGAATGGCGCCAGACGTGTCAATGTCTTTGTTAATATCAAAGAGCTCCTTCCCGAGCCTAAGACTCATCGTACCATCAGACCACCGTATGATGCGACTGTTGGATTGTCTCCGCTAAAAAGTTTCAATAGGATGTACAAAGAAGAATACAAGGTAACGAACATCACCGTCGTATTCATCCTTTATCCATCTCCAACGTATAGTATTTTCGACTTTGAGTTTGATTGACATACTCTTTTCACGCAAAGTCTCGGCCTGTTGGACTGCGTCGTCGTCTTCTTGTTCCGGTCCGATATAAGTATCTGGATGAAATGGTTTAGAGTCCATTTTGACAAAGTTGGGTAACCGTATGACCCAATTCTAAATCACGTCTGAGCTTCAGGGGACTAAGAAAGTGAATAAACCGCTCACGTCGTTGTCAGAGCTAGACGGAACGGGTAAATTTGGGAAAGCGACATTGGCTTCTCGTTCTTCAATGGCCAGTTCAGGGGGTACTTCATCCTCCTCGTACTCAAGTGCCCTGCGCTGGTCGACCTCCGCAGAACCCAATCTCTCTGAACCATCAGTTGTATCACCTACAGACGCATGGCGGCTATATGCAGATGAGAAGAACTGTTGCCGAAAAAGGATACGGAGGACAAGCACGTACTCTTCGCGGGTCGCATTTTCAACCTCGCCGTCAGCCCCGAATAGGTCGGTCATCTCTTCATCCTCTTCATCATTCGCTTGTGAATCTGGATGTGCAAGGGCTGTCTTCATTCCAACATCAACATTATCGTATAGATCGTCGTTATGAGCCTGGGATGATAGAGAAGACATTTCTGGAGAAATCAGAGCACCTGCTAGAGACGACATGACGAACAAGGTAAGATTACAAGCGGTGAGGAAGGACTTTGGGATTTCACAGAGCTTTCAGCTGAATTCAAAAGACCACCGTCGAAAACGGGACAACAAGTCGGGCTAGCACGTGGATTCTCCCCCACGTAATTCCAAAATTGGAGAATTTGGACTGAATTCTCAATTGACACTTCTTGAGCTAAAGCGAACTCATCCATAGTGCCACTCTACGTGACAGTATGCCGCTGCAGTTTGCTTACTGCCTTCATCTTACCATCGCATGGTAATGCCTTGATCACCTTTTTGCTTATTACTACAGGTGAGGAATTGTACTTCTCATAAATGCTGTGTATGGCGCATCGTTTTCCGAAATCTTGACTACTCCTTTTTTGCCTCGAGCTGTACCGCTTTGCTCCCCCGGCCTGCTTTCTCTTTTACATCGCAGTTAAAATATTCTACATAGAAACGCTAGCTTCTCCGGAATCTCTTAGAGTTGCATCATTGTCGCGGGTAAAGACAAACTTTTCGCCGACCCCCAAGCTGTGACTACAATCGTTTCTCTTTGGCCTTTCACTGATGTGGAGTTATCTACGCCGGATGAGTTTTGCATCAGGACTCATCTCATCGAACCTCTGTCGATTTATTCGGTAGGTTTCATTGTCACAGTAAAATCATCTAACGTTAAAATAAACACTCCACAGCTTCCCTCGGGTTTTGTTACCCACGCCGTGAACTCCCGAGGCACGAGACAAACTAGGAAGTCATAAAGATGGCTGTGAACAAAACGTTATAAGACTCGTTCCTAGTTTCTGCTGCTTCCATATAGATTTCTACAACATGGCAGTACCGAAACAGTAGGATGTTCCTTTAAATACTCCTTGATGCTGTATTTGACTGACCTCTTGCGCTGTCAGGGCTGACTCTCAGAACGAAGAGGAATTTAGTCCTTCATCTTTCGATACACCAACATACGGGACCGCTTCCAATTATCCTAGTCATCCGTATACTCAATCAGACCCACAACAACAAACGTTCTCTTCAGACATGACTCGTTACAATCACTCTGTAGGTCAATTATTTCAAAGTACTTCAAAATCGCTGACATATGTTCGTAGCAGTTAGCGAACTATAATGATCAATATAAGGGGACCTCGCAAATAAATTATCCTCAGTATCCAGGAGGACTGTCAGTGAATTACCCTCGAGAGGACACATCGCGAATCAACTATGCTTACCACCCGAGTCCAACAATAAATCACCCTCAGCGTGACGAGGTGGCATTGCAGGTTAATTATCCACAGCACCTGGAGCTTTACCCGACAAATTCGTATAATCATCCTACGGCTACTTGGTCGGACCCAGGGTTGACGAGTCCTTATAGTGCAGGCTCAGGCATGTCTAGCTCTAACCCCGGACTGGCATCCCATGTGCATTCCACGCGTTACTCTTCGTATCCTCCCGTCTCGTATCCCCCTTCTTCTAATTACACATCCTACTCTGCGACTGAGCTTTCGACCTCGTGGAGTTCAAGTCCATCTCCTTTGTCAAACACCAATATCCTTCCTCCTTCATACCCGTCTTCTTCCTCCTATACTTCAAGTCCATCCCCTTTGGCAAACACCCGTGTCCTTCCTCCTTCCTATCCTTCTTCCTCGTATGCTTCTTCAAGTTACCTTCCTACCGACCCTCATCAGTATCCGCCGTATACCACGAGATCTTCCAGCACCCAGTTGTCGACACCTGGGTCATCTGAGGCCATGCTTTCCCCATACAGCACGGCGTCCGTCCCACTCTCTTCTTCCTCTGGTGGCACGCCGCCAGTCGATCCGTCTCATTACAACTCTTCTAGTGGGGAGGAAGAGTCATTACTGCTATCTCATGTGCGGGTAAGCCTCGGTCCACTCCCTTCATCTGAATTGACTTATAATTATCGTGACTCAGGTGCCGAGCAATTCAGCAGAGTCGCAGGATAGGTCGGGTCAAGACAGTCATCGGGATCAAATGCTAGACTTTAGGAGTGCGCTTAGTCTACCTAGCGCATCGACTGTAGGCCCTTTTATACCTCAGCCCATGTACAAGCCGCATACAATTTCGGACCAGAGGCGCTATGTGAAGGAAGTCAACCTCGACAAACCCATTTATTTCTGGATGGAAAATCCCAGCGAGTGCGGTATCTCGCTTTCCGATGCCCTTCATTCTCGTGTGAGGCGACTGGTGGATAGAGAACAAACTGTCTTTGAAGGGAGGGGACCTAGTGTCTCCATTCGACTCGAGGTAATGAATTTATCCTCTTCTTTTCTCCCGTGATACTCATTAGAATAAAACTCACAGTGGCCAGGTTATCGTCAATGGAGTCGTCAAATTCCTACAAAAGATTTTAGGACCCCCCCTGGACCGATAACCAAGGCGAAGCTTGCTAAGAACGTTGCAAAATGTGTTCACAGATTTATACAGGTCAGTTTAAATTTTCTTCTGTTGCCGAACTTCTTATTTACCTCATACTGTGGTGTAGGAGCGCCATAATCAATCCTTAGAAGACGAGTCCGACTCTCGCTGGAGAGTTGGCCGAAGTGATTCTGGGGAGAACTCTATCAAGCTTGAAGACCTGATTTTGGTCAGCATGCACCATGTATCCATGGGCTCGTGGCAGCCACAACTAAGGCTTTCTCGACCGTTCCCATTGTAAGCCTTGTTCGCCACAAAATAAAAATATTTCTATCCGATACCATTGCATGGTTCACGCTCATTTTACCCTACAATCATTTTTATTTTGTTTTTTGTATTACCGTTGTTATCCGTGTAATCCGGCCGTGCCCTTTCCTGACTTGCTTTTTTGTAATCCCAACATTCCCAGTCCCTTTCTTGTCGCTAAAATTCTTCCCATCTGTATTGTAACCTCGTTGTCCTTTGTGCTGTTTCAAGAATAATCCCGTGGCCTTCCGCGCAGTATGTATCGTCACCCGTAGAGTATTGTATGTAGCTTAGCATAATTCAAAACAAGTTGAGGAAGTCCCTTGTGTCCCATGTGCTTGTTAAGACCATTCAAACTCCGATCTTGCAACGCTTACATTCTTAGCCCTTGACCTTAACGGCTCGATGCCATTGCCGAGCCTCCATGCCCTCTGTTAAATGCTTGGATGACTAATCTTATTGTTCTCAAGATGGAACTGAGCCCCGATGCACTAATTCCGACCGAATTCGGACAGAGTGACCAGCCGTGCTGAGCATCTCAAAAGTTATTATGTACAAACAGCGGCGCAAAGAAACAGCGACTACACAATTCATTCACCCTCCCAAATGTGGCGTCGTCGTCGGTTAATGAGATGTCCAGAACAGGATTTGATAAGAAACTGAGTGTATGCGTTGGAATTCCTCGCCCTGCGGATTTCTTCTTGACATACACCTATCAACTCGGAAGGATCTAATTTTGCCAGACTTAACAACATCATGAGGCGGTATGTAGCATGAGGTCGCATAGAACATTGATTATATTGCAATGGAAAATCGGAGTGGAAAGATTTATAGGCTGTCATCGAGCGTCAGAGCCACCAGTCGTAATATAAATTGCGATGTTCGACCACAAATACCTGCTCAAGACGGGTATGCGAATAAACTTCGGTCCTTGCAAAATGAGCATACAGGAATGGATAATAGAATTCGCAAATCGAAATTGAAGAGAATAAGCAATAGTCGGAAAATTGGAGAGCTACATAGGTAAGGGATACAACATATTCATGCCACATGAGTTCTTGTAAGGTGAATCGTGGCCAATAGTAGAATGTAGTAAATGTAAATCAGAGTACGAGAAGCATACCAAATGCAATTTAGATATAAGAAGAATAGAAGCACACCAAAGACATTGAAAGAGACATTGAAAGCCTCCCTTCCATATAATGATGTCCAGGTTGGAAAAGGTGTAAGAGGGAATGAAACCGAGTCGATCTTGTTGTCATACAGTTAAAGCGGCCTCTGGATCGCGATAGACCTGGGCACATGGAAAAAAAAATCTACATCAGAGTCAACGTCAACATGAATATATATTTACCTTGAGGTCCCATATATTGCCTATCTTCGTGTCGGGAGAGTCACCAAAGTCTGGCGACAAGGCTGCGCTGTTTTCGAGTTTCAAGCCTTGTTCGTTGGCTAGATGAAGGAGGCATATAAAACAAAAGCTGGTACTGATCTCGTCCATTTTATCTCGAGGGTAAGATTTCTGGAGGTTGGAAATGACCGAAGTGAACTGCCTTGGCTCATTAGAGTTTGTAGGCTGGGGCACCTCCTCATCGACGTCCTGAGACAGATTCATGTCAGAAAAAAAGACTGTCCAGAGCATACGCGACTTACCATGCCCTCGTCACCTGCGTTCTTGGGAAGTGTCACAAGATCCAAACCTTTCCAGATGTTTTCCTTCAATTTTCTTACGTCTACTCGTTTCGCACGCTTGGTGAACCTCACTGCTTCGGGTTTAACCCTCCGCGTTTGACCCTGAGTCCCGGCAAGAAGATCTTGTTCGCCTGGATCAATTGCACCACTATCGCCACCATCGAAGGCATCGAACCCAGGTCCATCATCATAATCGTCGTGGAAGAACTGCGTGTTGAATGGAATGGCATCTCCAGTAGCAGCTGTTTCATATTGCTGATTAATACCTGATACAGATAGACGGGGAGATTCTACTCACTATCGTCCATGTCATCATCATCATCATTTCTGCTCCGTCCAGCGGCCTGGTCAGCCGCGGCTTGAGCCCAGAAATTCTCGTCAACTTCGCCATCAGCATTCGTGGGAGCTGGACCTCGTTGGCCTCGCATCTTAAGCTGTAGTAAAAAGTGAGTTTCGAACAACCAGCGGCTATGTCAGTAACAACGAACCGAAAATTTGGGCTTCAAGAACAGCGTAACGAGCTGCCGGCTAGAGAAATGCATATCATCAGGAAGGCAATGATTGTCTCGTTTTTTGTCGTCTTTGATCTTCCGTTTCTTTGCAGCGGCACTGGTTCCAGGCAAATTAATGGAAGCCCCTTTACTTGGGGGAGCAAACAGTTCATCGGCGTTGGTTTTCCAAGATTTGCCAGGATCTAACGGGGTAAGAAAATCTATTCTGTTAGGTTCCTTTTTCTCTTTGCGTGGTTTGGCAGCTTTTGCGGCAAGGTCAGCGTCAGCTATGCAGAGATTGATGAGATTGATTGATTTTCAATATACAATTTGGAAATCATACGTCTCCGGATCGGTTTTCTCATTTTCCAGTGTTCGGGTCCTGCCCAATTCTGCAGAAAAGTATTGTCAAAGTAGTCCATCATCCCCCCTCCGTCTTCAGTGTTCATCGCAAGCATGAGATCCCTCTGATTCGGAGCATGACGGGGGTCGAAGGGAACGAACGGTCCTGTGCCACCTTGCCCATCGCCTGAAGGACCAACAGAACCATTTGAGTTACCATCGCCCATGTCGTCTCCATCCATCATACCCGTCCCGTAATCATCACCGACCGCATCATCGCCAACAAAGAAGTCTTCAACAGGGGCCGGAGCACCATCGACCATCATGGCACCGAAATGGTCATCGTCGTCGTCACCAATGTCATCTGCGATAGTGTCATCTTGATAGAAGGTGGTGTCATCATTCATCGAAGGATTTTGGGTGAAGGAGAAACCAGACAGTTCTCGAGATATTACTTTGCTCTGCAGAGCATCAAGGTCAGGAATGAATTCAGCTGAAACGATTGCTTGTTGTTAAAGAGACCACGAGTTATGGTGAAGAAATACATACCACGAAGCTGGGTGAGGTCGATCGGATCTTCTGGCTCGTACACGTCTTCCTCCTCTTTGCTGATGGAATCACTCGCGTCGAACACGACCCGCAAATTCCCGTCTTGTCCTACTCCCAAGCTTAAGTGGTTCATAAGCAAGCCCTGAGCACCTCCCTCATCAAAATCCGCACAAGTTTTCCGGAAAAGAGGATCGACGCTAAACTCTAAATCTGGCTTTTTATTCCTTAATTGAGAAACATCAGCCAGGTTATTCTCTCGGCGAGTAGCTCTCTTTTTCTTCTGCTTCGTCTGTTCTCTGTCGGGATCATCAGAGCCAACTTCGTCGTCATCCTCCATGTTACCACCTGACGCTAAGTTTGAGGCAAGTTTGGCAGTCTCAGTCCCGACACTGTCGACACGGCTAGTCCAGATCTTTACACAACCATCAAGGGTACAGGAAGCACGCTGGAAGTTGATCGTGTTGTCATCTGTATTTCGTAGTAAAGACATCTCGTGAAAGTAGTCGATGAGAGCGAAGTCCCAAGTGTTGGCGGCCGTGATTTTCTAAATGTAAAAACATGAGTCGTTTTACTCATGAATAACTCGAACTTACATTGTCAGTAGTCAGTTTCATCCATTCCTCGAATTTAGAGCTCATGATATCAAGTGACTCTTTCTCTGGAGGCACCAACGGAGCGACGGTTGTCAGTTGTTGTTTCTGCTTGATGCTTCTCGATGTATCAGCTTCATCGTTTCCTTCAGAGGAGGGACCTGCATGAGCGTTTTCTGCAACTGCAATTTTGGTGCTCTTCCTTCGTTTTCGCTTTTCTGCGGCATCATCGTTGATATCAACAGACGATTTGTGTGCTCTGACTCCTGAATCCGAAGCCAAACTGAAATCATGGTCGGGATTGTAAGCTTCGCTGAGTCGCTTGCGCGTCCCATTGCGTTGAGGTTTGGGAGTGTCTGGCTCGGTATCCGGGTCGCTATCGTCGTAGAGGGGCTGGGATCTGTTAGCTGAGCGCGCCATAGAGTTCGTCAACAAAGGTTGAATCGACACGTGATAGTCAGCTTGCGACCGATCACGAGAAATTGACGCAACCTGATTATGATATCTAATCTTATCACAGATAGTGATCGTGGAAAGAACCTTATTTCAGCTGTACAGCGCAGAGTAGTGTTTTTTATCCTCGTACCGACATAGCTCGACAACGACAAGCCGACAGAAATGGCACCCACCAAGAAATCTAAGGCCGCCAAAAACACAGAATCCATCACTGCTAGACTTGGTCTTGTCGTCAAGTCTGGTAAGTACACTCTTGGCTACAAGTCGGCCCTCAAACAGATGCGTAATGGCAAAGGTGAGCTTCCTAATCCTTGTCTCTCCGGGGGCTGGAGCGTGAGGCTGAGAAGGTCCCTTGAACTGACTCGACTATATAGCTAAGCTCGTCCTGATTGCTGGCAATTGCCCTCCCCTTCGAAAATCTGAGCTCGAGTATTACGCTATGCTTTCAAAAACTCAAGTGCATCACTTTGGTGGCACAAATGTTGCTTTGGGTACTGCTGCAGGAAAACTGTTCCGTGTGGGGTTAGTCTGTTATGTCCGATTTTCTTTCCTGTAGCTAACATGTACTTCAGTGTCATGACTGTCAGCGATCAGGGCGATTCAGATCTCCTCAACTTTGCTGAGAACAGTGCTTAATTGTGGAGCGGGCTCTGTACACTATGTGCATGTAATTCTTGTTATGCGTCCCAGATCCATTCTATATGAACATGACATGTTAACTGCAACTAGTGAAAGTGTGATTTGATGATTTCACTTGATGGAGACCTGACCTCTATTTTACCAATGTTCCTCGTCATATTATACTACCTTTTTACCTGTGATTTTGGAGGTCTCGAAGACTTACAGACTTTAGCTTGCACGTGTTTTCGACTTGTCTTTTTTCCAAACCATGGCACTTCGAGACGCTTCCGTTGTAGTAATTGAGACTGGAAGAACCGTTGTCAGAGCTGGTTTAGGTCTCCATGAACTCCTTAAGACTCCATCTGTGGTTAGTGCATACTGAAAACTTATCTCGAGAACTTTATAAATGCCTGTCTATCAAGATCATTCAAGCACGCGTTGGCCTTCGAAAAAACGCGTCCAACATCAACGACGTTCAGCCTAAATATGAAACTGCAAAAACTAGTGCTTCTTCCAGTAGAGCATCTTCTCTACCACTGATAGCTCCACCGAACGCGTCTGCCAATGATTATTTAGTCGGTACTCAACTCGATGACGCGCTAGCCGCTGGACAGGATATAGCCATATCATGGCCTTTTGCGGATGGTGATGTCAGGGACTGGAGTCAAGCTGAAGCCATTTGGTGAGTGATAGATTATGTATATGGTGTACACGGCTCAACATGAATTTAGGAAATACATATTATTTAATCAGTTGGAGAGACGGCGTGCACAGAACGAATCACCAGTATTGCTTTCGATGTATCCAGGTCTCTCCCGGGATACTTATGAGAGGACATGTCAAGTATTCTTTGAGCGATTCAATGTCGCTGGGTTCTCCATCCTTGAACGTCCCTTGGCACAGCTCTACTCAACGACGAGTCTTAGCGGCGTGATTGTTGACATAGAATACGACAGAACGGATATAACGCCCATCTATGAAGGCTTTATTCAGCGCTCCGCATGCGATACCATTCGTCTAGGTATCCGAGACTGCCAGAATTACCTCGTTCACATTCTCCGACACTCCAATCCATCACTTATGAAGACCCTATTCCCTCCTGACTCTGAAACACCTAGTGAGGAAACTATCGAGGAGACTCTACTTGCTCTTGTCAAACAGATACTACAAGAAGGCTATATCAAGGTACCTTCGGATGGAGAAACGGCCATTCCTGACGATGAAGGCGTGACGGACATCGCTGCGATTGTTGTCGCGGGAAAGGAAAAGGCCATCATCGAGTCGGGAATGAAGAAGAAAGCGAACGCGAAGGCTTCAGCGGCGGAACAGGCAAGAGCAAGAGAGATCGAGGCGCTGGACTTGGTGACTATCCAGTTCCGTGACAAATCGGTAACTTTGGGGAAGGAAAGACACAGGCTTTGCGAACCGCTCTTTGATCCTACTTTGCTGAATGGTATAAGCAAAAGCGAAAACTCAGTATCATTGCAAGATGCGGTAGGGCGCGCGGTGCGTCAAACGGATGTGGATATGAGACAATATATCTGGCAGGGTTTATTTGTAACAGGCGACCTGACCAGGCATGTCAAAGGTACATCACGCTCTCACTTGTTCTTCTCCAACTACAGCAATGACAATATTACAGGCATTGCGGTGGCATTGCAATCTCGCTTATCGCCTTTCATTGCTCAGCCGGAATTACAGACCGATGTTCAGGCTCGGCTTATAAGAATTCTCTACTTACCAGATTATTATCCTGAATACCGTGATACGGGGGAGGGATTCGCCGCTTTCCTAGGATGCAGTATTGTCGCTAAAGTGTGTCTGACTCTCCTCATTTTTATGTTTGCTCATATGAAATTGGATAGCTCACATTCAGCGACATTCACGGTAAAACTTTTGTGTCAAAAGCAGATTACAGTCAGAAAGGACCGCATGCTGTCATTGAGATGTCCCCTGCACTTCTGTAGTGTAACTTAACTCTGTCTATGTACAAATATACACATACGGCGCTTTGCGTAACAGTGTAAAGCAGATGTCAGGAAGTTGCCCAGGAAGTTGCCCCCCCGCAAACGCGACACAGCTCAGTCACGTTAAGGGTAGTCACGGTCATATCGATCCTTTGGTCACACCGCGTTTTCTCTTACACCACGCCACGGTGACATAGGCCCAAACTTCTTGTTCTCCTTCGTTCATTCCTCCGGCATGTCCTTAGGTCCCTTAACTTCTAATAAAGCTAATATGCCTCGATCAAGGTTAGTTCTTGTTGTTACCTTACTAAATCGACGCGTTCTCCAATGAACCTCATAGGGCGAAACCAACACTTGACAATGACAGCGGACCAGCGGCTAAGAAACGGAAGATCGAGCCCATGCTCTCGCAGAAGTCACAGACCCAGAATCAGCCCTCGTTCGCCACAGTTTTGGAAAGACTGAAAGAGGAGAAAGATGGAAAACGCGGTGCGCATTATCCACGAGTAATATCAATATCGGATTGAGCTCTGATATGCATAACCTTACGCAGCCGCTGAAGGAGGCGCTGATCAATGGGCGCGTCCGACGCTTCACAAGATAAACGACAAAGTGGACAAGATTGGTACGCGTCTCGCGATCTAGCCCCATAACAGTCATAGTCTCAATTTGTACACCAGTCTTTCAGCAGATTGATGTTGAAGAGAACACTGAAGGGAATTATGCATCTCTCAGGATGTTTGGAGTAACAGAGGTAGGCCTCGAGTGATCATGTTAATCTCCGCTAATTGTTTGTAGGCCGGACACAGTGTGCTTGCTCACATTCGCGATTTTCTGCCATATTTCTACGTACCTGTACCGCGTGGCTTCCAAAGCGAAGACATAGAACCATTCAAAGACCATTTGAATGTAGGACATCTCTGCCTGTACTAGAAGTAGGGGCTCACTGTGCTCCAGAACTTAACATCAAGCAGTGCTGTTAGGAAAATTGAAGCCGTCAACAAACGCACTTTATGGGGTTATCGAGGCGAATCGAAAAGTCCTTTCCTGAGGCTCACCATTTCGGATTCGAGGACTCTGCCAAAAGTTCGAGATGAGTACATATGTTCTATGCCTGACTTTTGACTGATAAACTCTCCCGGGTAATTACGTCTCTTCGAGAGAGGCGAATGCGCGTTCCGGAGTTTCTTCACGACTGTAGTAGGAGAATCTTACCCGACTTTCGAAAGCAACATTGCGTATACTCTCCGGTTCATGATTGATACCCGAGTCGTAGGGATGAATTGGATTGAAGTGCCTGCTGGACAATACGAATTAGTCTCTCCGAACAAGAAGAGGTCCCACTGCCAAATCGAAATCAGGCTTAAATGGAACGCGTTCATCTCACATGCACCGGAAGGAGAATGGTCCAAGATTGCGCCTCTCCGTATCCTCAGTTTTGATATCGAATGTGCCGGCAAACCAGGTCGTTTTCCCACTGCTGATCAGGACCCGGTGATTCAAATAGCCAACATGGTTACTCGTCAAGGAGAGACTCAGCCCTTCATTCGCAATGTCTACACATTAAACTCGTGTTCGCACATCGTCGGATCTCAAGTTCTGTCATTTGAAGATGAACAAAACATGCTGGAAGCCTGGAGAGACTTCGTAGAAGAAGTTGACCCTGATCTCATCATCGGATACAATATTGCGGGCTTCGATTTTCCGTATCTTATTGATCGCGCAAAAGAGCTAGGCTCGCAGAGGTTCCCATACTTAGGACGCCTAAAAGGTGAAGTCCCTTTGCCCCTTGTCGAAGGTTTTCCAGAAGTCTTGCTGACAATGGGACAGATGTCCAGACCAGAGTAAAGGACACCCACTTTTCATCCAAAGCATACGGCCAACGAGACTCCAAAGAAACTCCTCTCGATGGTCGGTTACAGCTTGATCTCCTCCAGTTTATGCAACGAGAGCATAAACTTCGCAGTTATACCTTGAACTCTGTTTGTGCACACTTTCTCGGCGAACAGAAAGAAGATGTCCACCATTCTGTTATCACAGAGTTACAGAATGGGACGCCCGAGTCTCGGCGTCGTTTGGCTGTCTATTGCTTGAAGGATGCCTACCTCCCGCAACGATTACTTGATAAACTTATGTGCTTTGTCAATTATATCGAGATGGCCCGTGTGACTGGCGTTCCTTTCAACTATCTTCTTGCGCGAGGACAATCGATTAAAGTATTATCCCAGTTGTTCCGCAAGGCGAACGATGAGGGATATGTCATTCCTGCTATGAAGGGTGAAGGTAACGTTGTCATGTTTTTTCACTTCCTTTATACACTAAATGTTATGATTCTAGGTTCCGAAGACCAATATGAAGGTGCAACTGTCATCGAACCTCACAAAGGTTATTATGATGTCCCCATCGCTACTCTCGACTTCAGCTCGCTATATCCCTCGATCATGATGGCACACAATCTCTGTTACACAACACTCTTGAATAAAGATACAATTGAACGGCTTGCACTAGTCAAGGACATAGATTACATTCAAACGCCCAATAATGGTATGTCATTCTTTTCCTCGTGATTCCCAAATTGTTCGATACCACTTCCAGACTTATTCGCCACTACCTCGAAGCGAAAGGGGTTATTACCTACGATTTTAGAAGACCTGATAGCTGCGCGGAAACGTGCAAAGGCAGACCTGAAGAAGGAAACTGACCCATTCAAACGTGCCGTGCTGGACGGGCGACAACTGGCCCTGAAGGTACCGCTACATATGTTGTATGCTTGTTTGTGGTAGTTTGTTCACCGTAACCTCGCAGATCAGTGCCAACTCCGTGTATGGATTTACTGGAGCCACCATTGGTAAATTGCCATGTCTGGCCATTTCCTCCAGCGTTACTGCTTATGGTCGTCAAATGATTGAGAGAACGAAGCAGGTGCGTACACAACTCAGGAAGTAATATACTGATTTTTTTGACTATATCATAGGAAGTTGAGGCGGAATATAGTACTGCTAATGGGCACTCTCATGACGCTCAAGTTATATACGGGGACACCGACTCCGTCATGGTCCGTTTCGGTCCTACCGACTTGAATAAAGTGATGGCTCTCGGTGAGTTCGAGTTTTTGTCTCTACGATATGTTCTTCAGCTAGACTTGCTGGTCAATTAGGTAGCGAAGCCGCAGACTTTGTCACATCGAAATTCATCAAACCTATCAAGCTCGAATTTGAAAAGGTTTATTATCCGTATCTCCTCATTAGCAAAAAGCGTTATGCAGGTCTCTATTGGACTCGCCCTGAAAAGCATGATAAGATGGACACCAAGGGTATCGAGGTCAAATTCAGTTGTCATGTTCACATATTTGATCCATTCTCATGCCCTATGTAGACGGTACGACGAGACAATTGTCGTCTAGTGTCTACTGTCATCGAGACTTGTCTCAACAAAATGCTAATCAACCGTGACGTGAAGGGCGCTGAAGAGTGAGTGTTGAATAACAAGTCTCATCATATTGTATTGAACAATTTCATAGATACGTGAAGCAGACTATCTCTGATCTTCTTCAGAACAAGATTGACATGTCTCAACTCGTTATTACCAAAGCGTTGGCAAAGACTGGTACGCGCAAACGCTAGTTATCGTGATACTACTTATTGAGTGATTCGCAGAGTATGCCGGCAAACAAGCTCACGACGAACTTGCAAAAAGGATGAAAAAGCGTGACGCTGGTTCAGCTCCTGCGCTTGGAGATCGTGTTGCCTATGTCATTGTGAAGGGCATGAAAGGTATGTTGATTATGTTCTTTCCGAGCCATGGTTCCAAATTTCGTTAGGGGCTGCCGCATACGAAAACGCTGAGGACCCGTTATACGTCTTGGACAATAACATCCCCATTGATACCAGATATTATTTGGAAAATCAGCTCTCAAAGCCATTGATGAGAATTTTCGAACCCATTTTGGGTGAGAAGGCGTCATCACTGTGTAAGTTCATTCAATCCTTCCTCTGTTCACAGTGTTAATCAATCCCTAGTGACCGGTGAACATACTCGAACAATACAGATTGCTACACCCACAGTAGGTGGACTGATGAAGTTCGCAGTCAAGACCGTCACCTGTCTTGGGTGTAAAACCGCTCTTCGTGTTAACAATAGCACAAACAGTGGGTGTCAGCGTTTGATTCCCTATCATATTAATCAAGGTATGCTTAGAAAATGGTGCTGTCTGTAAAAATTGTCGGCCTCGGATGGGCGAGCTGTATCAAAAGCAGGTTTCTTCAACTTCGGAGCTTCAGATCAGGTTTTCCCGACTTTGGACGCAGTGCCAACGTTGTCAGGGCTCTCTTCATCAAGCAAGTTTCGAATTTCATCTACCTTTCTGTAGTGACTGACATGGTTCGATTGTTTAGGATGTTCTATGTACTAGCAAGGACTGTCCCATCTTCTATATGCGGAAAAAAGCACAGAAAGATGTAGAAGATGCCGATGCTGTATTGGAGCGCTTCGATACCGATTCGTGGTAGCGTGTGGACTCTAGAGGATGGTTTACTGTGTAACCTGAAGTTTAGTTTAAGTAATCTCGCTCATGTATTAATTCTTGGTTGTGTTATCCAAATCCTATTCAATGGCAATCCTCGATTTCGTCTCTTGTCAATGCGGAACATGACTGCAAATCGTGGGAAGAAGTTTCTCGGTATTATATTTGGAAGATTTCTTTGAGTTGCTTGATAGTATCCTCAGGGTTCTCAACAGAATGGCCAATGGTGCGTGGATCTGCGAAAATTTCATAGTCGTTGCCACCCTGTTGTACGATTGAATTGATGAGAGAGGTGGTTGTGAAAAGAGAACATGATTATACCTTGTATGTTTTATCACCGAAGAAGTGGATTTCCTCATATCCTTCGTGCTCAACATGCCTTAGTGCATACGTCTTATCCCAACCTCGAGGGAATATGTCAAACGAAATTTTCCCTCCGATTGAAAAGGTCAAGCCATAATCAGCAAATTTTTCTTGTAAGACCTTCACAAAGGCCGCTCGAATGCCCTGCTTCTGTTACAGCGTTTAGTAAGAAAATCGCAGAAGGAATTCGTCCAAAGCAGCATACCTTGTCGTATGCCTCGAATTCATCCCTTTCTGCGATGCTGAATCCGATGTCAGAATCATGCTTGCGAATTAGGGAGGGTAGGTACCAACGTTGCATTACGCCCTAGAGGACTGACGTTGATCATCCCATTTCGAAATTCTACAAAGGTTCCCCTGGTGTTCATAGGTTTACGACGACGCCTCTTGAATTGATGAAAAACAAACCGTTTAATTGGAATGTCCAAGTCTGCGACATAGTGGAGAATGAAATTGACGAGTGATTTATATCTTTCTTCCCCGAGGAACTTGATGAATGACTGAGACGGAAGAGGCTTCCCTAGCTTATAAGCCGTTAGTCCATTCTCTGCGAATGCGTAGTCGAAATCTTCGACGACTATAGACAAAAGAATGCTTCAACGACTTTGAACACCGCCCAAACACTGAGTCTTACCGTTGCTGCGGTTGACAGAGAGCTGCTCTGAAATCTTCACAAAATCTGAGCCTCCAACAAATCCGATAACGGCCTTTTTCTTGAGCTCTTGGAGAACTTTGGTCATTGCTGGCGTTATAGTCTAGTATGACCATCTTCATTCTTTGCGAAAAATACGCGAGAGGACAGAAAGAGTACCTGACGAGCTAGAGTAAGAGTATTGTCGACATCAAAGAGAATGAGCTTGTTGGATCTACCGGGGAACTCTGAGGCGACCATCGTGTATGTAGAAAAAAAGAGAAAACGTGTTATGTCCTATGAAATCAATTTATATAACGAGCGGTTTAATCAGTTGACGTTAGGACTACATAAGCGCCCGTGTGGTTATAATTACAAATGCGTCATTCTTCGATTCGGAACCGTTTGAGGTAAGATTTAAATACCTGACATTCGGAGTTCTGAATTCTCTTGCTTTCCCTCCTTATGTCTGCATATCATGTCTACTCTCTATCTTCAGAGCTCCTGCAATCACTTATACCACGGAATCTCTCGGCCGGTGATAATCAGCAGGCTCCGGAACCTCCATCCTCAGAAGTTTCGCCTTCATCAACCTCCGCAACAATATCATGCAATATCTGTCTAGGGGCTACTTTTTCTGATATCAATGAACAGAGAACTCATTTCAGATCGGATTGGCATCGGTATAATGTCAAAAGCCGGTTAAATGGTGGCCAATCTGTATCAGAGTCCGATTTTAACCAACTCATCGACGGTCAGCTTTTCGTAATATTCCGAGCGTAGGAAGCTGATGTCTATTCAGCTCTCGAGGAATCTTTGTCCGGATCGGAGTCATCTAGTGAAGAAGGATCGAATTCAGACTCTGACCGCGATGCAGTTTCTACTCTCGTCAATAAAAATAAGCTGCGCACAAGGTCAATTTCTCCAGAAGCTTCCGTACGAAGAGCTCCTCGTAATGCTCTTTCCTGGTTCCATTCACCTCCGTCCACCCAAATTGGTGTCTATCGAGCACTGTTTCCGTTTGATACCCCCGAGGATGGTCACCTTCAGGCATTAAAGAACATGCAGAAGCCAGTATCTGGTGGTCGCAGTTGGGCTATGTTCATGGTCGCAGGAGGTCATTTCGCTGGAGCTATCGTCCGCGTCAGTAAAACCGGAGAAGACGATGAAGTATATTCCAAGAAGCCCAAGAAGCCAGTGCCGGATACAGAAGTGCTCAGACATAAAACATTCCACAGATATACCAGTAAGTTTATCGAAGCTACGTTACTCGCCTGCGTGCTGACCGCATTTCAGCTCGCAGAAAGCAAGGTGGCTCCCAGAGTCTCAATGACAACGCAAAAGGCAATGCAAAGAGTGCAGGTGCACAACTACGACGGTATGGGGAACAGGCTCTGCGAGATGTATGTTTTCGATATCTATACCATAAAAGCCCTTTCCTTATCCTTTCCACCAGGACATTCGGAAACTCTTGACTGACTGGGAAGAGGATATTCACGATTGCGAGTTGATATTTATCAGAGCTAGTGGGGCCAATCGGAAAATTTTCATGGATTACGACGGAGCCCCGATCTATAAAGGCGACGAACGTTTACGCACTTTCCCGTTTCCAACCCGACGACCAGTACGAATGCTTGTTTTGTCGAGAAATCAGGAACTCATATCCTCCTTAGACTCAATCCGAATTATCTCGCTGCCTGCAGGAGCTGTCAAGGGTCAAAGTTTCGCATTTTACTGAAGAAGTGCTACGAGCTCAAGATGAAGCTTACCTCGCCTCCCTTCCGAAACCCAAACCGTTACCTGTTGAACCCGCTCCGGCCGCACTCGAAAAACCTAAAACAAAACCGGTCAAATTGACAAAGGAAGAAGAAGCGTTTCGCGAAAAATGGCAAAGGCTCGTGGAGATGGTTAGCAAAGGGCGGCTAGAGCCTCTCAAAACCTTTTGGGAGCGTGAAGGACATAATATCGGAGGTATCGATGCTCGAATTCCAGAATGGATTGGGGAGAAGCGCGTCGCGACGTTGCTGCAACTTGCGACTCAGTCAGGCCAGGATGATGCAGTGAATTGGATCTTGGAGATGCATGCAGATCCCACCGTACCAGTCCCACATTTGGAGCTCGAAGGAAATGGAGCAGAAGAAGGAGAGGAACCTGATTCGAAACGACGACTTAGTACTGCATATGATCTTGCCCAAACTCGCTCCATTCGTGATGTCTTTCGTCGTAATGCTGGGGCACATCCAGACTGGTGGGACTGGTTTGGTGCTGCTCATGTTCCAAGTGCGTTGAGCAAAGAGATGGAGGACGAACGTGATGAGAAAAAGAAAGCTAGGCGGAAGGGACTAAAGGATCGAGTTAAAGATCGAGAGGTTAAGGAGAAAGAGAAAGAGAAAGAGAAAGATAAGCCAGCAGTGGATGAAAGTATGCCAATTTCTCCTGCACCGTCCAATGGTCCACGTAAACTTGGGGGTGGTGCTGGTGATATGGCAGGAATTGCAGGATTGACTCCAGAAATGAGAGTAAAAATTGAGAGAGAGAGAAGAGCTCGAGCTGCAGAAGCCAGACTAAGGAAGTGATAAAATGGGTACAATTTTTTTTGTATGATGCACCAGTGTGTGTACCTACTTGTGAGCAGGAATAAGTGACAAGGCATGTAGTTGCTACGATTATCATCCTGGACGTCACTAGGTTGTATCCATGCTGTGATATATCACCCTTCTCATTGGACACACAATGTGTTGAGGACACTACTAATAGTAGAATTGATGTCCAACTACCTTTTCCAAGGATCCATTCATCCTTCATGAGGGATTTACACCCTATGTGTAATCTATTTCTTTCTGCAATTAGCTTCACATCCTTCCTTGCAATCCTGGCTTGCATGATCATAACATTGTTCTATTGTGTGACTGACACCTGGTACTCATTTGTGAGAAGCTAGCAAGTCACTGACATCCAGAAGATCCTTAATTTTGCTCAGTCAGTGTCTGTTACATTCATGTGAAGCCAAGGCCTTTCCGAGGCTCCGCAATCCTTCCCCTGACTTTACTTCATTTCTTTTCACTCCTACTCGATTGCGGAGTTGTACTCCGCGATCCACTTACTTCACATTTCTTTTCCCCATCATTAAGCAATGTTAATTAATCCTTTTGGACATTCCTTTGTTTTCCATCATGCTGTCCACATGTGTTAAGACTGTGCCGGTGAGGTTCCGTAGAGTCTTAGAAGGTATAGGGATGAATCAAGATGATCCAAGAGTAATTGGAATGAATCAAGACTATGGTTTATAACCAAAGTCTCAAAGAGTGTAATCGAAGAGTATCGGTCAGTTCGATTGTAACAGAAGATGTTAATAGATGAACTAGAACCTTGACACTACTTTTGGTAGTGCTCCTGCTTTGTCGTACGGTTTGGTGAATGTTCAGAGTGACGAGTTAAGAGAGTAAAGACGTCCGGACAACGTTTGGTTATAGTGCAAATGTTGAGCGATTAAGGAAAAGAGTTCCGGACGGAGTTCAGCAGCAATCTAAGTTGATATTTAAACTGAAGAACTATGTACAAGATACTACAGCTTATATACCTGTATCCTAATTGTTAAATCTATAACAATAAGAGCTGTAAGTAAAAACAATAAGGAATATAATTTGATGTCATCAATATAATCAAAAAGACTATAAGGTCGGAACACTTAGCATTCAATAACCGAATGCTTCGTACGACTCGATCAAAGCAATCGATCTTGGAAGTAAATATGAATTATACTAAGTCTATATCCAAAGCCGGAAGCTCTGTATGGAGGTCCGGAGGCATAACCGTAACAGTATCCCCCTGTTAGGCTTTTGCCCTTGAAAGCCTCGTACAAAGGTCCTAGAGCTGATCCAATCAAGTATTTGGAACTCGAACCGTGACTTGGTGAAATGTGAAGAAATTGAGATTGATCGATTAATCACGTAAGTGATGGCGCAGTATATGAACCAAGCGAGAAAAATTTTAAGTCCCCACTTTTCTTCTTCTCTCACTACCACCATGTCTTCCAATGACTCTCATTCTAACACCCCATCGGATGAAGAAGAAAAGGCAGAGCTTTTGCTCATTCAGAAGCAGAAGGAGGAAAGTGTGAGGCTAGATGCTGAGAGGAAGGCTGAGGAGGAAGCTGTTACGGTTATGCTTCCGGACTTCCATGTATAGCTTCCGGCTTCGGACATGGACTTGGTGTAATTCATATTTACTTCCGAGATCGATTGCTTCAATCAAGTCGTACGAGGCATTTGGTTATCGAATGCTAAGTGCTCCGACTTTATTGTCTTTTTATTTATATTGATGACGTCGGATTATATTAGTTATTATCTTTTACTTACAGCCCTTATTGTTATGGATTTAACAATTAGGAATACAGGTATATAAGCTGTAATATCTTGTACATAGTTCTTCAGTTTAAATATCAACTTAGATTGCTGCTGAACTCCGTCCGGAACTCTCTCTTCTAATTGTCTAACGTTCGCACTATAATCGACCGTTGTCCGGACGTCTTTATACTCTTACTCGTCACTCTGAACATTCACCGAACCGTACGACAAAGCGGGGGCACTACCGAAAGTAGTGTCAAGGTTCTAGTTCATCTTTATCATCTTCCGTTGCAATCGAGCTGACCAATCATCTTTGATTACATCTCTTGAGACTTCGGTTATAAACCATAGCCTCAATTCCTACCGATCACTCTCGGATCACTTCGATTCACTCTATACCTTCTAAGACTCTATGGAACCTCACCGGCACAGTCTTAACAGAAGCAGCGGAAGCTCAATTGGTGGAGATCCGTCGTAAGAAGGAGGAAAAGAAAAGAGAAGCCGAGGAAAAGCGAAAGAAGGAAGAACTGGAGAGGCGTAGAGTGGAAGAGGAGGCGAGAGCTGCCGAGGCAGCAAAAAAGGCGGCTGAGGAGGCCAAAAAGGAAAATGAGAGGAAAAAGGCCGAGGAACAATTGAAGGTTGCCGAGGCAACGAAGAGGGCGGATAAAGAGAACCGGGAAAAAGTTGAGATGGAAAGAAGGATGAATACAGCAGCGCTCGTTTGAGCACAAATCGAACAAAAGGAGAAGGAGAAATTGATCCACTCGGTGAGTAGTCGATTCGCTACAGTGGTTCAATCTTATTTACTAACTTCTTTTTTACAGCCGGTAAGTGATGCTTCGACGGCCGTGGCTGGAAAGAAGAGAAAGAGGGTTGTAATGGTGGTGAGTGATTTTACTAATGCACTTCCTAGTTTCTAACTTTCTCTCTCTAGGCCGTTCCATCCGGAGACCCCGAGGACGACGATCCGAATCCCGGGGATGATGGCGACTACAACGAGTCAGATGACGAAGATGAAAACCCCTCGCCTTCCCCTCTGAAACATTCGCGGTGCAGTCGATGCATCCTAAAGGCACTCAAGTGCAAAATGGTAGGTCCCTGTTCTGCTTCCTGTAAAGGTTGCAGGAAAGCAAAGGTCCGATGTTCCCTCGTCCCGGACAATTATCCTCGCCGGACCAAGAGGACTAAGGTGGAAAGCCCAGTTGCTTCGACGAGCAACCAAACAATCGACGATCTCCGGACAAACGTCCAAGATTTAAATACCAGAATCAATCTCCAGGAGGAGATGCTTCGGTATCTGATCCTCCGTGTTCGGAAGCTTGAGGAGGAGAAAAAGGAGGAAGATGAAGAGGAAGAAGAGTCCGAGGAGGATTGAGTGAACTGTCATGAAGTGAGCCGCCCCTATTATTTTCCTTTTCTTTACAATACATCATTCCATCACTGTTACCTATCATATTCGATCCGGAACCTTCCAGTCCATTCCGTTGCATTCCTCGTTCCTGAACTGTACAGTATGACATCATGGTTCCCGTACCTTACCTTTGTATATATAAGCCAGCCCCCACAACCTGATCCCTTATCTTGACCTCTTTGTCGTTGGGATCAGGTATGTCTTTACTTACTCCTCAGTATTTATTATGAATATAACTTTGTCGTTGGGATCAGTATCTGTCCGCTTCCGTCTAAGCTTCCGCTCAGTCTCGTCACTGTCGTCACCTCTTTGTGACATGAACCGGACTGGAGATAGAAAGGGAAAGGGCCGGAAGGAATGAGCGGCTGATTTCGATTGTTTTTCTTGGACTTTGTAAATATAATTTTTTGTTTTCGTATATCGATTGCAGTCCGATAGAGGACTTTAAATTTTTTTAATGAACTTTGTCATATGAAAAGGAAAAGAAAATCGTTTGAGAGATAATCGAGAAAACGTCCGAAATGGACTTAGTAAGAATTTGAGTTTAAATAGGACTGAGATGTCCGATAATTTTGATTGGTGGTCAACCTTCCGGATAGGGATAAACGCTCAATAAGCTATCATGGCATTTATCCCCCCAGTCGATTTCAACCATTCGGAAAGAAAGAAGAAATAGAATAGAACAGAATGAATAAAAGGATAAGTAAAAGCATACGATAGTTATTCGGTGATGTCCGGTAGAGGTCCAGGCTTGAGTGGGTATCATTTATGGAATTCTTCAAGTAATTCTTCAGCGTGCATTTCATCGGCTCCAATCCATGAGAACTCCTCATCGGTACCTTCATATCCTTTCCATCGAATGAAGTATTGCAAAGGACAACGTCGAAGGCGTCGGTCCATCTTCGAATCTAGAATTTCAGCAACTTCAAACTCCTGTTCACCATCGACTTCAATCGGAGGTGGCAGAGGTTGTGAACGATTCGGAATAGGATTTGGAGTGTAGGGCTCCAATTGCGAGACATGAAATACTGGATGGATTCGGGAAAGGTAGTCAGGTAATTGTATCTTGTAGGCGAGAGTGCCAATGCGTTTGATAACCTTGAAAGGTCCAAGATACTTCTCCGAGAACTTCGGAGTTGGTCGAGTAGTTCGGATGTGTTTTGCCAAGACGAAGACTTCAGCACCAATCT
Organism: Lentinula boryana; assembly: GCA_027886635.1. Classification (NCBI taxonomy): domain Eukaryota; kingdom Fungi; phylum Basidiomycota; class Agaricomycetes; order Agaricales; family Omphalotaceae; genus Lentinula; species Lentinula boryana. The sequence continues at coordinate 188,740 of MU790516.1, forward strand.
GGAATTCGGGAGCGGAGATCCGCTTTCGATCAGCTTGATCTTTGTACTTCTTCTGGGCATTCGAAATCTCATCCCGAAGGAAGGAGTGTACTTCGTCTAAGTTGGCAACGAAGTTGTGAGCTCGGTCTGATTGGATATCGACTTCCGGTCTAATCGATATGTTCGGATGGTAGCCTTTGTTGGCAAAGAAAGGTGTAATTCCAGTTGAAGCATTCAGAGTGTTGTTGTAGGCGAACTCAGCCATTGGAAGTAGGCTGGACCAGTTATCCTGTTGATAGTTACAGTAGATACAAATGTACTGTTCCAAGGTCTGGTTGACACGTTCGGTTTGTCTGTCAGCTTCAGGGTGGTATCCGGAAGTATAGTGAAGTTCCATATTGAGCGACTGCCCAAGTGCTCGGAAGAAAGCAGAGATGAACTCAGAACCTCGGTCGGAGGTTACATGGTTCGGAACTCCATGTTTAGAAAAGACATGAATGACGAATATTTCAGCTAACTGTTCGGATGTAATCGAAGTATGGCGCTTAATGAATATGGATTGTTTCAAAGCTCGATCCACGATGACTAGAATGGAATTAAAACCGTCCGACATCGGAAGCTCCTCGATAAAGTCCATCGAGATTGAGTCCCAAGGCTGTAAGGGAACTGGAAGTGGTTTGAGTAGTCCATAAGGTCTATGTCGACGTGATTTGTTTCTCCCACAGGTGGTTGTGGAAGCAACGTAATCTCATATGAAATCTCGAACCTTCGGCCAGGTGTACTGTTGTCGAATAGTTTCAAGAGTTTGATTTTGACTGAAATGACCTGGGAGTGGATGATCGTGGAAGTAGCATAAAACTTGCAATCGGAGGTCCGAATGATTCGGAACATAGATTCGATTGTCAAGTCATAACAAACCATCTTCACCCATAGTCCATTGAGGTTTAGTGGAGTCTTGAACAAAAGTAAGTCCAAGTGCCAATTCCGGATCAATCGATAGTGAGTTGCGGATGGCTTCATGTAAGGCATTGATATCCATAACAATCAAAGGTCGGAGGATCGGACCCTCGAGGAATGTAGCTCGAAGAGAAGTGGTGAACTGTTCGTTGGTGAATATGGGTCTAAAATTCTGTGGATTCACTTGGGCGTAGCCGATATCCCCCTCTTTTGGGTAGACGTCCCATCGTCTAGTGATAGAGAGTCCGGTTTCTCGCCAAGTTTGCCGGGTCTGAATCGAATAACCATATTGAATTGATGTAGGTATTCGGACCATCGGACCTGTCTCCGGGTCAGAATTTTAGTGGTAGAGAAGTACTCAAGGTTTTTGTGATCGGTGACCACGTCGATCGGGTCTCCGGAACCTTTGAGATAATGTCTCCACGCTTTGAAAGCCTCGAAAATAGCTAATAGTTCCTTGTTGTGAGTATCGTAGTTAAGCTCAGCGGAATTGAGAGTGCAAGAAAGGAATGCAACAGGATGAATTTCACCGTCATCGAGCATAATCAAAAGTATAGCCGCAATTGCATAGTCCGAAGCGTCGGTCTCGACGATGAGTGGCCGATTCGGTTCCCAATGTGCAAGAATTGGTGCATGAGTAAAAGCATATTTGAGGTTTTCGAAAGCCGATTGACATTCGGCAGTCCCTAAGAAGGATTGAATATCCTTGACTTTCCGAGGTACCAGCCACTCGATGATAACTTGGATCTTGTCAGCGGCCATAGTGAGGCCTGCTGGTGAAAGGATGTAGCCGAGGTATTCGACAGTATTGACACCGAAGAAGCATTTTGCGAGGTTGCAGTAGAGTTTTGCTTCTCGGAGTCGTCAAAGTACCTCCCGGACGTGCTTTTCGTGATCCTTTGGATTGTCTGAATATACAAGAATGTTGTCAATGTAGACAATAACATAGACATCAAGTAAATCTGCGAAGATGGTATTGACAAACCGTTGAAAAGCAGCCGGAGTGTTCGTAAGTCCTTCTGGTATGACCTTCCATTCATACGAGCCGTAGCGTGTTTGGAAGGCGGTCTTCCATCCGTCACCTTCGGCGATTCATACAAGATGATAGGCATGGGCTAGATCAAGTTTGGTGTAGATAGCAGCCTTTCAAGGCGCATCAAGTAGGTCGGAAATGAGCGGCAGAGGGTATTGATCCTTTTTGGTGATTCGATTGATGCCTCGGAAGTCGACACACAGGCGAAGTGAACCATCCTTCTTTGGAGCAAACAAGACGGGTGCTCCGTATGGTGATGAAGAAGTCTGAATAATTCCGGCAGCGAGTTGCTTGTCGAGGAAATCTTGGAGAGCTTCCAGCTCTTTCAGAGAGAGCGGATAGATCTGTCCAAGTGGTGGTTCGGCGCCTTCCTCTAAATCAATCTTGAGGTTGTATGATCGATGCTCCAGAAGTTCTTCCAAAGACAATTTGTCGAAAACATCGGCGTAGTCTGCGTATTGTTGCGGAAGGGTTGTTCCTGACTTCTGAGCTTCAAACTCTTCAGTGCTAGAACCTTTAGCAGTAATTTTAATAGGAAGATAGCGAAAAAGAATCGGTTCGAATCTAGCGTCTTTACAGACCTGATTGAACGCAACTGCCCCTAAAAGCGCGATGTCAACATCCGGTTTAACCACAGGTTCTGTACGAGATCCCATTTGCAAAAGACTCGGATAGGAGTAAATGGGTTCGTAAGGGAATTTGTCCGAAAGTGGACAAGGTTTGAGGCGAGAGTGAGGTTTGGATTGATTTGTTCCGGGTTTCGCTATAAGAGATTCCTGAGGTGGAATCGGCACTTTGGATTCCATAACCGGAGGGTCCGGAAGTGAAGACGTCTGGTAGATATCATCTCGATTAGTGTTTCGGAAAGAAATTGTTTTTGTAACCCAATCAATCAACGGATTGTAGCGGGACAGGAAACTATATCCTAAGACAGCTTTGCAAGATGAATCCAATGAAGTAACATAAAAGTTAATCAAAAAAGACTCGCCGGTTGGAAAACAAACTGAAAGTTTGGCTGTTTCCGAGATAGAATTTGCGGTTAGAGAACCATTGAATAAACGGAGATTAATCGGAGGTATGGATGTGGTCGGAATGGAATGATTCTCTATGTAAGAGGAATCAATGAAAGAGTCTGTGGAACCGGAATCAAGTAAACAAGGAAATTGAATAAGAGATAATGTACCAGCCGGCTCTTCTGGCAATTGATATTCGGTAGATAAAGAAAAGCGGAGAGATTGTTCATATTCAGAAAGAGCGGATGCGCTTAAAACTACTTCCCCTTGAGTAGTACGAACCGGATCAACGCAACTCTCGCTTCATACTGGGGTACGAGAGTTGCAGATCATTTTTCCGAATCATCCGAGGACGATTGGATATCCGTAACTACATCCTCAACCTCAGCTGCTCGACCGCGAGGCTGATTGGATCTTCAATTAGGGCAATCCTCTAACTTGTGCTTACCGCCACAAAACATACACAGGTTGAATTTCCTGCGTCTCTCCTTCTCTTCTGGTTTGACATGGCCATCCGGTCCGAGATGTTTTTGGTGTGGCTTCGGCTGTTGACTAGTCGAAGCATTCGAGGATTGACCCGAAGGTCCGTTTCCGGCTGATTTGTTCTTGTTGCCGAACCAAGGCTTCTTCCCTTGATTCTGTCCGGTAGTCTGCGGGTTATTAGTTCCTTTAGACTGATTTTCTGACGAGGGATTACGATTACCCTTCTTCCCAGGATTCGAGTTCTTACCACCCGAACCAGTTCCGCCATAACAAGCAGATTCTTGTTTTTTCTCTTCTTCCCTCCGCCAGTACCGGTTGTCTATCCGAAGTACTTCTGTCCTATATTCGGCCAGGCTTCGGGGCTCCGGAACACGGGCCATTTCATCCTTAATTTGGGACGCAAGTGCATGCTGGTAAGCCCACTTCAAGAAACTTGAGTTCCAATCGGTGAGAGCCGCGAGTGAATTAAATTGGATGTTGAATTTACGAACCGATTCATTCTCCTTCATTCTCAAGTTCCCTAGCTTATCCTCGGCATCTCCCTGCACGTCGTAAAGACCAAAATTGTCTTGTAGCTCTTTCACAAGTTCCGTAAAAGAGCTCATCCACATCAGAAGGGCGACTGCATTCAGATGTAGGATATCCGGCTCGAACCATTCGCGAGTGGATCCACTCAAGTAAGATAGAGCGTAGGCTATCTTTTGTTGATCAGTAAAGTAGCTAGGGCGATCAAGAAAGACGAGAGATAGGGAAACGAGGAATGTTTTGAGCTTCTGAGGATCGGAACCATCGAATACATCCGGTTCCCTTACTTTTGCTTTGCTCGATTCGGAAGGTTCTGGTCATAAGTTGGCGATAGCATTACCTGACCCGTCGAGTGTTCCTCGGAAAGCTTGGAACGTTTGGAGAAACTCCCTTTCGGAAGCATTGTTGTTTGGTGGAAAAATTGGTCTCTGGGGACTATTCGAGCCTTCGGATCCTCCACCTGGTCCCCCGGGACCTCCCAGTCCTCCGGGACCACCACCGCTTGGTCCGCCTGGTCCTCCTGGTCCATCCGGTCCACCTGGTTCACCATTGCCAGGTAGCTCCGGATCAGCGGGCTCCTCATCGACTACTTCCTCACCATCTTGATTTTCTCAATTGTTTCTACCTTTGAGATCTTCCCCTTCCTCATCTTCCAGTCCTTCTGGAATTTGAGGTCCTGTTGGTGTGTTACGGGATAAAATCTGTCCCATAATTGTTGCTGCTGTTGGAGACAGAGGTATAATGGTGTTCGATGATGTCGTAGCGATGTGAGTGTTTCTACGAGGTGTCCTGACTTGGACAGGCATTCCAGAGGCAGTGTAGAGAGTTTGAAATTCATAATCCATTGTTTCGGTTGTTCCACCGATTGCGACTTCCGGCACTATTTCCGTTGTCGGTAGTGAAGCTGCAGTGGTTGGTCCGAAAACGTTCGTTCTTCTTTGACCTCCTAAAGCCGAAATGGATTCTGAATATGGCGCAAAAGATTGCGCATTGGCGACAAAAGGATTTGGCTCTTCAGCCTGTGTCAGAACGTCCGAGTTGTCGGTATTACCAGTCAAAGTTCTTGGCCTGTTCCTACGGGCGGCTTGATGAGTCATTGGAGGCACCATGGATAGATGAGTATCAAATGGATAATGATGAATGTGAGTAGCAGTTTAAATATACTGTTAAGACTGTGCCAGTGAGGTTCCATAGAGTCTTAGAAGGTATAGGGATGAATCGAGATGATCCGAGAGTAATCGGAATGAATCGAGACTATGGTTTATAACCAAAGTCTCAAAGAGTGTAATTGAAGAGTATCGGTCAGTTCAATTGTAACAGAAGATGTTAATAGATGAACTAGAACCTTGACACTACTTTTGGTAGTGCCCCCGCTTTGTCGTACGGTTCGGTGAATGTTCAGAGTGATGAGTTAAGAGAGTAAAGACGTCCGGACAACGTTCGGTTATAGTGCAAACATTGAGCAATTAAGGAAAAGAGTTCCAGACAGAGTTCAGCAGCAATCTAAGTTGATATTTAAACTGAAGAACTATGTACAAGATACTACAGCTTATATACCTGTATCCTAATTGTTAAATCTATAACAATAAGAGCTGTAAGTAAAAACAATAAGGAATATAATTTGATGTCATCAATATAATCAAAAAGACAATAAGGTCAGAACACTTAGCATTCGATAACTGTTATATCCATGCAGAAGAGCTCACTATCATTCATTATACTTACTTATATTCCTTATTGTCAAAGATAGGAAACGCGATATCTCGTGTCTCATCACATGATCGTTCAGCATCCTGTGGAACAGGTCCTCAGTGCATATACTCCTGCAAGCACAGGTCTTTGTATTTGATTTATTCCTACGTTTAAGGGTGCTCAAGCTCCGAGCTTGAGTCACATCCTTACTTACAATTTTCTCCTTTAAAGCCCTTTGATTTCAATAGATTTCCCTCAGAACTTGTTCGCTACGTTCTGAGGGTATGTCTTTTCCTCTATTTTCTTACGCTACATTTACTCACCTCATTTTACCTACCAGTCGTGTACTCACATAGGTCTTAGGTAAAGGAGAACTTGTTCGCTACGTTCTGAGGTCGTGTACTCACATAGGTCTTAGCTTTAACACTTATTAACAGTCCGACGGATCCTTTGCACATAACATCATCATCACTACTACTGGATCTGGCGGATGCGGACTATCTTCCTTTTACCTTGCTTATTCACTTTCATTCATTTATCACGTTACTCATCATTTCTTTTATACAACATCAATCATCCAGAAGTACATGTGTTACTTTATGTTACTCTGGTTAGCTAGTACTTAAACCGTAGGATATCGATGTTGTACCTCAGTTTAAATATCAACCTTAGTTGACACCGTACAGTCATTCTTAGTTGAGACTTTTGTAAGACGACATAAATATATCGATTCTCAGAACACACCAGACGGGTGTAAGAACTCTATTAAAGTAACTACCTGTAAGACGACGTAAATATATCGATCTATACAACGTTGTTAGCAAACCAAACAGGTAGTAATTTACAAACAAATACTCACTCTCAGAACACACCAGACGGGTGTAAGAACTGAGAGTGATGAAGAAATATGTCGAATATTTATAACAATTGTAGTCGCTCGTAATCGAGCGGGCACAGTCAATTAGTAAGTATGAGACGAAACCGCAAACCATAATAATACATGAGCCCTCAATTGAAGGCTCGATTAAACAACGATTGTGATCTGTTCCTTAGTCGATCCTTGATAGACTTCTCCAGAACGGTCGCCGAAACGGTATAGGCGCCTCTTCCTTCCACAACTTTCACTCATCTCGCTTTGGACCGGAAACCTCGGCTCCGACTGCTTCTACCTTGGGACAAGCGACTCTAACAAGGGTACTACTAATAGTGGTATCAATGTCCCTATTAACCCTCCGCACCACTCTGCATCACACCGGACGGTTTACCCGGCTGTAACCAGCATAACTCTAACAATAACTGAATGCTTTGTATGACTCGATCGAAGCGATCAATCTCGGAAGTAAATATGAATTATACTAAGTCTATATCCGAAGCCGGAAGCTCTGTACGGAGGTCCGGAGGCATAACCGTAACAACATGTTTAATCTACCTATTCGGAGATAGTGAAGCGGCACATACCTTAGCTAGCTGTAAAGTATAAAGCTATGATATCCAGTAGGTAGTACCCTAGTTTAAATATTGACTTTGATAGCACCCTTTGATAGTGGTAGTCATATCAATAGATATCAACTCCTTCTGATTTAACTTCGACTACCTCAGTACAATTGCGGAGTTCCCACAATCGGAATTACCTTTGTTCCCCTCGCTTTCGGACAGTGACGTGTCGAGGATGATAATAATAATATTGCCAATGTCCGACTATCTCCGAAGGATCAACTTTCCTTCGCTAGTCCTTTTATCTAGCATTGGACTTTTACTCCGCGGAGTTTAACTCCGCTTTTTACTTCAACCGATCCTCTTTGTGCATGATCATAACAGTGTCCAATGCTTGAAACATTCTCTGGAAGCACCTAAAAAGTGAGGGTTACATACTATGAATCTGACTATGTAGTCAGATTTTGAAACTGGTAAGTATCTAAGTTATTCATGATTTGTGCTAAAAATGAAGATCCCTAATAATCATATAGCTCTGATGACGCCATCTCATCGCCATCTCATCACATGTCATCAGTTAAAATGTGTCATCTTTTCAACCTTTCTTCACTTCCAGTTCAACGGGCCCAAATCCCATTCAATCTATTGATTTGGGGTAAGATACTCGATGATCTTGCTTTGTGTGTAATGTCCGCATTAGCTGCAACTCTTTCAGCAAACTCACTAGTTGATCTTGCAAAGAAGACCATGCTGCCCCAGGGGGTGAGGTGCCAAATTACAAGTCCAGGACCTTGTAATGCTATACTTGTCTGCTGGGAAGCATACAGACTGGTAGGTTTACCCTCCTTTACAATGGAGACCGGGTTGTTCATCTTGGTCAATGATCTGAAATACCTCATGCTGTGTTGATATATTTGGCTTATAAGAAAAATCTTCCAACAAAAATTCTGATTTCGTTTCATGTAGCATCTTCTTCGACAACACTCTTTGACTGTTAAAAAAATACGGGACAATCAACAGGCGAGTTAACACAAAGCACTTTCTTCTCTTTGTTGAATGATCTCAACGTTAGAGTGTACGCAATTCTATCTTCAGACTGGAACATCCCGTACTGTAACTCGAAAAGAATGGCGTTGCGGATTCCAATGTGCCCATCATGTCCACTTGTCCCGCAAAAGCTTAGAGCAACACATGATTTCTCATCTGTCGAAAGTCCCAATATGTTGTCCTTTCCAGACATGCGAGAACCTCCGCCCCTTGGAAAGCGTCTTCATTTTGATCGATCATCTAGACTCCTCCCATCACGAACAACAAATTTTATCACCCACGGAGTTGAAGGGTCAATTACGTGCTTCATGGTGGTCCTTGGACTCTCAGCCCGGCGGATCTTTCGAACTGCCTCCCTGGCCTGATTCCCCTGTGAACTATTTAGACATAATCAATCCTCATCCATATCAAGTTGAGCCACCATCTCCCTCGCCACCTCGTACACCACCTGCTTCTTCACCATCTCGTCAATTTCCTCGGCTTGTTCAAAGCAGTGCTCTTCAGTCTCCTTCATTCAATTCGCCTGGTCGTCGCCCCATTCCGCGGCAGATCACTATAGAGAGCATAGAGGATTCGGACAAGCCAGAGGAGGTCTTTGAATTCGAAGACCTTCCGGAATCGCAATGTTCTCCCAATCATGATCCTGATTGGCGTCCACCGCGCTCCCAGCTTCACGAAGACTGGATAGTCTGGCAGCGACCACATAGTTGGAAGAAGGAGGCTGCCAGTCCTTTTCATTTGCAGAACACCGCAGACTTCAACCGTATGCCACCTTCCTCCATGGATTACAATGTGTTTAGTGCACGGGTAGATCAATTGAAGGCAGAAGGCATACTAGGAAGATAACGCATCTCCCAGCTTTCACATTGTTACCAAATTGTTATATTAGTTTATTCAACCCAAATTGCTGGATAGTGACTAATGGTTGGTTTCATGACCTCTATGATCTCTTTTGCAGACATTGTCTCTAGTATTTGGTATAGCCTTCCTTGTATATAGGCTCAGCGTAGATCGCGCATCGCCTATATCGATTGCTTAGTTGTCGTTGTGCATTTGAGGGTTTATCAGAGCGTAGCAATGGTGGTTTCGAAACGAAATGCGAATTGATGTCAAACAAGAGTAGTACAAAAATTTATACAGCACCCCTAATCCCCACCTTGCGGTACTTTTCTTCGAACACTTGTCCTAGATGAGCAGCAGCAGATTTGCATTGGATGATTTTCTCGCTATTGGGACTGCCGGGGTTTGTGAAATGCGCGGCCTTGTGTTCTTCTAAGAATTTGATGGTAGAGTCTAAATCATCGAAAGCGAGTTCGTTTTGAATGAAAGATAGAGATATCGTCCGGTAACTGGAATAAATTTTAAGTTTTCAGGATTACAGTGAGTGTGCCTGAGCTTAGCTTACGCTTTTGTAATAATCATCAATGCTTTGACTCTTTCTCGAGGAATGAAGTGATCCATAATGTAAGCTCCCATATTTGGGGCATTTAGATATAACAGAAAGAGTGCATGATAATTGCCCATTGAAAGTGAGCGTTGGACGTCAAGCGCATGTTGCACAGCTTGATCCGTCTTCTGTTTAGGTGTTAGTTGACCTACGTATAGATTGAGCTCTGTCAAGGACCAAGGAATCAATAGTGTGACTGTTGACGAGTAATTGAATTACCGCTTCTGTTGCGACCGTGTAAGAGCATAAGGATCCGATATCCTGTAAACTCTTCTACTTTTCCAGGTATCCCAAGCTCGTAAAGTGTCTTGAGTGTTGCTTGACATGAATTATATTCGACCATATCGTTCTAGTCCGGAGCTTTCAGGCGAAGAGGGAAGGGGGAGGACAAAAGCAGGTTGACGCACGCTTTCAAGTGCCATACGAGCATGAATTTCGTAGACCTGTACCGTGAATTCATTCTTTATCCGTTGTACCTAGACGCGAGAGTAATTAGAAGTGCATGCAAAGCCCAGATTGTGTGAGAAGAAAAAATGAGCGCACAGTGAGATCCTGACGAAGACTTTTGAGTTGGTTGCATATCCAGTTATAAGAGCATTTTTCTCTCCATCTTTTCTTGAGCTGTACAAGTGTTTCTCGAAGGACGGCATAGGGTCGAATTGTTTCTGGTTTAGGCGCCTAGCAACAAAAGCTGAGCTTGTTCTTGTTTTTTTACGAATTGTACGAAAAAAGACACACATCGGTCAGTCTTAAATAATCCTTGAATATTTCTCTCGAAGTCCCAACTATGGTGAATCGGTCCCAGTCAATGACGTTCTGTTCGCTCTGTCAGCAACCGGGCGTACATTTACGCAAATACGCACCGGGTCTGCCTCTGGTTCATCGGAGATTCCGAAAGGAGATGATGAGCGTGATGCATTCCAAGGGTTGTTACTGAAGAGATGACTATTGTGAGCGTTTGCCTTTAATGATGAATTCGTCGACTTCTGTCGCTCAATTTCATGCTCTCGCTGAAATCTCTCCGCTCTACGATTTAAGACGGCTTGATCGTTCAAATTTAGAGATGCCGTGCCAGTTGTTATTTGCTTGAGAGATGATTTCTTGGCTTTCTTGTTGACGGGAGCAGTGTCATTCCTATGCCTCGAGTAAGTATTGTAGACTGCGATGAGCTACAAGACATACATACATCTTGCGTTTAAGAGAGAGAGTTGGCTTTGGTAAGAGGCTAGTGCTTGCATGAGAGAAAATGAAGATGCGATAGCCTTGAAGAATGCGAACCTTTGAAGTTGCACGCCATTCCAATCTGTCGTCCAAAGCGTGTGTGCCGTGAAAGCATCAGAAATTACCTGTCTTAGTTCATCTTGAGCATCCTTCTTATTACTATCCGTCATTTGTCCCAAGCATTTGGCAACCCAATCCCTACACGTCTAGATTTGAGTAACGAGTTCAGCAAACCAGACGTTGTCTCACTTGAGTTGCGGAGGCCACGAAGTTGATGCCATGTTAGAAGGAGTAGCCATAGATCAGGGAAGAAAATCTTCAAGTGAGCTCAAAGGTAGTGGTAGCGAAGACGAAGACGTCTGTATCACATGACATTAAGCGCCCGCGTCCTCTAATCTCAGCCATAATTATTGCAATTGGCATGTTCTCTAACACTCTTATACTCATGAGCGGTGTCTAGATACAGAAAATATAACGAATGGCAGTAAAGCGCCAAAATGCATTGATTCAGCAAGATTAGGGTTCGTGTAGCATACACACATTGGAAATTTTTATTCCTAGCTCTAATGTCCTGTTTTGTCTGTGGGAGGGTTGTACTCTGCAATCAAAGCATAAGCAAAGACATGTAATTTTGAAAAAATGGGAGGAACTCACGAATCTTCCTATTCTTGATCGGGCCCCACTTGTACCGTTTCGTATACACACTGAGAACGAACAGGGTAGAGAACAAGATGACTGCCTTGATACCGGTCTTCTTTCTGTCATCATGCTCGGGCTCAGAAGCCCAGTTCAGGAAAGTCACGACATCCTTGGCCATTTGAGATGTAGTAGCAGGCGTTCCTAACCAGACAACATCTAAGAAAACAGTAAAACAAGCAAGTAATCACCAACCATCATCGTATTCGACCAAACCGTCGAAGAGGACTCGGGCCATAGAAAGAGCACCGCCAGGGAAGTATGGGTTGTAGTTCATGCCCTCACGAACTTCGACTCCAGCTGGTGGGTCAACATAACCGGTGAGAAGAGAGAAAATATAGTCCTGGGATGGCTGTCAGATATCATGTACGCGTCCAAAGTCATTCCTAGCACTTACAGAACCACCATGACGCGCTTTTACGATAAGACTCAAGTCAGGAGGAAGGGCACCAGCGTTGCCAGCACGAGCAGCTTCTTCATTGGGGTAAGGAGCAGGCATATAATCGGCAAGCTTTCCTGGACGTTGGAACATTTCTCCATCATCATTTGGTCCATCCTGATATTCAACCTCTTCTGCCATCGCGCGGGCTTCATCAGCAGTGTGGGAGACACCAACGAGGTTGCGCCAGGCTATACGATCAAGAGAATGACATGCCGCGCATACTTCGCGGTACACTTGATAACCTCGGCGAATGCTATATAATACATGGCGGGAGGAATATGTCAACGACTGGAATGCACGGGGGAGCGGGGTTCTTACCTGGCATGGTCGAAAGAGTCGAAAAAACCATTGTGAGGCCAAGGATAGGCAGCAGGATGCAAGCCTTCATCACTGAGATGACTGGCGTGTACTTCGCCAATGAAAGGCAAGGTGCCGTAGAGATGAGCGTACCAGGCTACGGTTCCGGCGGTGAATAGAGTTGCAGAAGCAAGGGTCAAACGTGAGCTCATGAAGGACTAAGAAAATTATTTAGAGTAAGCATGGGTTAGAAAGCAGCTGTAACGCACCTCAAATGCATTCGACGAAGACGAAGCGCTTGAAGACGCAAAACGAACCTGATAATCATTAGCTGAAAAGTTGTTGATGTAGTTCTGAGCTGGCTCACCGAGGCAGAGCGTGAACTTGAAACAAGAGAGGGCGAGCTCAGTTTGGCTGCTGAAGCCGCCTGTTTCAAGGCTCCTGAGGGAAACCTCGACAACATTTGAGGTAGATGTTTTTGACCAAGTCGGACTCGGATGGAAGTTAAGTTTTGTGACGGACTGACTGTGACACTCGGCAGTAGACGGAAGTGTGACGGAATAGCCAATCAAATGCGAGCTATTGCTATGCGCCTCGACCCCCCAGGCAAAAGTTCAAAATCACGAATGGTAGAAACTCTCGCAAATTGTTGGAGCTTCAGCTGACGTTCAAGATCGGAATTATAAAATATGTGTTTTATTGTTAACTACGTTCCATTCTAAGTAGCGATAGTGACAAGCGAAAAACAGACAGTCACAGACAACATGTATAATAACGATCCTAGAATGGTATCTCAGAAACAATATTACTGACAGATAGTTCTTCACGTACTATGGTGTTACTTTCCACCAGTGGTTCCCATACCCATGGTAGCCTTGAAGGAGTCGTAGATCCACCATTGGAAGCCAGTAAGCGTACCTGAAGCACGATTGAGCACCAGATCGTTAAATGGCAATGCTTTTCCACTCACCAATCATGACCACCCTAGTGCTAAGACCCTTGGTAGCTAAAGTCGCAAAGCCAACCTCGCCGGCAATTGTTCCGATGGACTTGCCCTTGTTCTCAGCCTTCCCAAGAAGGGATACCATAGAATCAGCGGGGTGCGAAACGATGGCGGAGACGACACCGGCAATGTAACCAGACGCGAAAGTCACACCGAGCTGAGTGGTCTTGCTGTAACTATCTTTAGGGTTGGTAAAGACATGGGTGTAGAACATTTGGACGATCTTCTCAAAGAAGAAGAACTTCGCCATGGTATAAGGAATCTATACCGGTACACACAGGGAAAGTTGAGCATGGGTGTTTCTAATTCCATGATAGCAAACGTACCTGACGTGACCAGAGGGGAACAAGCGAACCGAATGGGAAACGAGTCTCAACCTTCAGCTTGTTCATCTCTGATAGTGCAGCGCCGAAGGGAACAGGGAATGTCCCGGTAGGACTTGTCTGTATTTTGACTTTCGTCATTTCCAAAGGGCACAGTGCAATGTCGGCGAAAAATTCTGCGGAGGAGGAACCAGCTAGCCAGATTGCACCCTTGTACTTCTCAGAGAGTTCCTCGCCAGCGGCGTTCATATATGTGTCCTTGAAGAACTCATATAGACCGTATTTGAACATTCCCTGGAGCGAATAGCCGACAAAGGTAGGCCCAAAACCTTTCCAGATACCACGAGAACCCTCCTCCTTCAAAAGGAGTTTTAAGCTAGCACCCGTCCCGACATATTTTTGAGGATTGACCTGTAAAATACAGTTGTCTATGCCGTTGTTTTCAAGTAGGGATGGAAACACGTACCTGCATGTTACATTTTGCAACATCAAGAGGAGTGATACCCGCATGAGTGAAACCGCAAGCAAGGGCACCACCAAGCATACACTTGGCGTAATATGAAGTATCATGAGGCACAGGTCCAAGGTACCTTGAGCGAACAAGAAGAGACTTGAGGTTCAGAGAAAGACCTGAAAAGATGTGAAAATAAGACTGACCTGGCATCCCATTTCGTAGAAACAGACATGACGGAAGAGGGTTAAATATCGAGTTTAGGAAGATAAGGGTGGTTGGCCTGTTCCCGGTACAGAGCGGGGGCTAAGCAGCGATTTGACAAAGAGTGTCGAGCTGAAAATGTTGAAAGGCGTTTTACAGACGGTCATCAAATTTTGTCACCGGCTCGTTCCGGATCTCGCCGAGACAGCACGTGTGGGAGCAAAAAACTCTGCCGATTATCTTCCGCGATTGACTAATTTTCTACAATCGATTATGGATGGATATGAATATGTACATACACCACCAAAATGTTTTGACAGCGCCTGGATATCCCCAACGTGAAATCACCAACCGGGAATGATATGGGTGAGTATCCAAACAAGCCACGTCGCGCGCAGCGATTGTTCTGTTATAGTGTCGTTCTGTTATAGTGTCTCCAGGATAACTTGGAGATGTCCGACTTGCTCTCTTAAAAATGCCCTCTAAATAGCTGTAGAACATCTTGCTATGATATTTATTTTGCTTTTTGTTGACACCTGACAGTTATCTGACTTCTACTGTCAGACTCCTGAGAGTCAAGTCGCTGGTTTGCTTCTGCTGGTGTTATGAATTGACTCTTTTTCATTTTCATTTTATCTATCCTATTATACTTTTTCTTTTATCTTTTCCTTTTCTTTCGTTTACATACATGTAACAGCCCTG